>SJYV01044811.1:65942-118442 GCA_006410875.1 Neotragus pygmaeus | reverse complement strand
AAGGTAAGGTAAGGGCCAGAAGAAAATTATGAAGTGTTTGGGGAGTTCAATCATCTGACAGGCTACTCTGGACTAACGGTAGGAAGGCAAAATGGGAAGGACTGTGTGTGGAAATTAATGTCTTTTAGAGACTTTAAGGGCCTATAAAGTGGAAAGAAAGAGAGAGTTTAAAGATTAACTAGTGCTGGGCTTAAACTATTAAGAGATCAAAGCTATAAATGCTTTTCACACAAAACTCATGGGGAAAAAATTGTTGAATTCTGGGGAGGAGCAAAGTGAATTAGATGTTGCTAAGCAGAGAAAGCGTTTGGCTACCACGTAAAGAAAACCTAACAGGCTCCACAAAGGTGTAGTCTAGAATAAAAGCACATGGGCTGAACCACATTTGGTTGAGAAAGTTCCAGGATCCCTGGACTATAGAATATAGCTTCCCTTAACTCCTGAGGAAAACTTTTAGCCTTTGCTTCTTAGGATTCATTGACTTGAATTAGATATCATGCTGTTTACAGCTAGACTGTGAGAGAGAACACTAGCCTAATTTTCAGGTTGACCCTTTAAACAAATTCACCCTTGCAGAGCTGTTGCCTGGAAACAGGCAACTTTCTGAGTTGTGCTTTGTAAATTGGCATGATTTGTTAAAATAGTAACAGTGAAAACAGAGCTGAAAGCTGCCACCGTCTAATATGGAAAGCACAGTGTAAGTGTTGCACACAGTAAGTTCACTCTTCCACATTTCTTGTTATTTCTGGCTCCAAACAGAAGCACACTTTGTGATGCATAATTAGTCTTTCAGTGGGGATATTTTTCTCCCTGAATTCATGGACTTTTCCCCCACTGAAACTCAACTGAAAGAACTAAAGTGATGAAAAAGGTGGATCTATCAAAAATCTAAACAATGGCTATAAACTGCTGGCCTTCAAAAGAAATTCTTTTTACTGTGAAATATACCACCACATACAACCAAGCTCTTAAAGAATCATTATGTAACTACCGCCCACATGAAGAGGACCTTGGTAGTCCCCCTCCTCCCCAGGGCTGTCCTAGCTCAGTCGCAAGCTCCTCCCTCTCCTACATCTGTGACCACTTCCTGATTTTAAAGGTAATCACTTTCAGTCACACCTGCTCACACCACCTCCCCTTAAAATCCGCTGTCCCGTCTGTGCTCCCGCTGTACTTACTTCAGCCATTACTCCCACGTGTGATGTGGTTTACATCTGAGCGCCACACTTGGTCAAGCACTGACTTTGGTTTCTATCAATTCTAGGTTAAGTATCTGTAACTCAGTGACTCAGTTAATTCTTTATGCATCTCAATTTTCTCATCAGTAGAAAAAATTATTAGAATTAGTTTTATAGACACAATAACACAAATGTCTGACAAGGTGCCTGTCAGCACACGTTCAATATGCTATTATTGTACTAATCTTATAGAAAACTATGGTATGATTAAACCTGGTGAAGAATCCAGTAATTACTGGCACATAGTAGGTTTGCAGTTTAATCAATGTTGAGACCCTAAAAAAAACAAGAGCAATCTTACATGCTGTTACAGTATCAAAGTAGGAACCAAAAGTAAATCAGAAGCTCAGACAGTGGAGGGACTATAACCTAGTACACTCAAGAGAGCAACGCAGCATCACATGTCCAAGTTAAAAATGTGTATCTTGAGATTCAATGTAACCTTGTAACACAAGAGATTCAGAAATAAGCCAGTGTTCATTAAAACACTTTTAATAAAACTTCAAAACGTAATTTAAGAGGTCCATCAACAGAGGAACACAACATAGCCCTAGAATACAGACATCAGAATATATCTTCAATTTATTAAGGGGTACAGAAATACAGAAGAGTTTACAGACTATTATTCACGTGCTAGGGGAAAAGATTTGTGAAACCTATTTTCCTAGAGCCTTAAAAAGTGTTCTTATATATGTTTTGAAGAATTTGGGAAAAATAACTTTCTGATGATTCTTTCTGCAGAGAACAATCAACTTAGGAAAACAATGGATTTTAAACTAAATGTAATATAAGAACTTACACTTTGTGTATATAATTACATCTTAAAATTTTTTACAGGGAAATAAAAACTCTTCTAGGAATCAATCCACAGAAAATAATCTGAAATGGGTATGATCTGTGTATAAGGAGGCTTACATCATTTATATTAGTACAACATATCTTACTAATTTCATTATTTAGTAAGAACAGCTTAGTACCCAATAATGAAGGGCTGGTTCCAATAATGGTGTATCTGTGTAAGTGATACTGTATGGCTGTTAAAAACCACGCCGCACAATAATTATTAAAACGGAAAATCCTCAATATATCAAGTGAAAAGGATGTTAAAAGTTATGTGCAATTTGATCAGTGTTAATAGCTGTTACCTTTAAATGGTAGGATTAGGGACTATTTTTCTTACTTTTCCGCTCTTTAGATTGCTTTTTAATAAAAGCATTTCTAATTTCCTACAATGGTTACGTAATTACAAAAAACGCTGTTATAATACATGCCTATAGCTAACTTCAAGCTTTCTTTACAACCTGGACGCTGATGAAACTATGATGCTAGTCCAGCTACTTTGGTACAAATCCAAGAAACACTGCAACCCGCCTGAAGTGTAAAAATGAGGTGAAAGCCATCGTTTCCCAGGAATCTTAGTAAAACATTAAAGACACTATTGTGTTTATCAAAAGAATTTATTAGAAAATATTACATACTACATATCTGTTTAAAGAGTATTGTTTCAGTAGACAGCACTCCATCCTCATACTACAATGTCTCATGGACCATGGAGCAACCAGTGTGCTTCTGAAGCTACATCTTTTGGATGGAACATTTAGGCAGTACATACCGTGGCCATTTAAAGGAAGATAATGGAAAAACTGTCATTATCAGAGGGAAAACAATCCAAATTTTTGGAATGTTAAAATAACAAGTAACTAATTTTAGTCTCAAAATTCTAGGCATCACTATCGCCTAAAACATCAGTCAATGTGACTAGTAAGTTAGAGGGACCAAGGTTTCAAAGATCAAGTTAATACTGAATCTTCATATATAATGAGAAATCTGCAACCCCACAAAATGTTTTTAGGTTTGTACACATGCAACTTAATGTAAATTGCTGATAAAAGAATGGGGAATGTTAAAAAGCAATGTATTCTTTTTAACATAAAGCATGCACTTTCTAATACATTCTTAAATATTTCAGAGTTGATTCTAGTCCAATAATATTATTTCAAGTACACTCTAACCAGTACCCCAACCAGAGCACATACATGTTATTCAAAAAATGTGTATTAAGAATTCAATTACCTCATGGTACTGCTACCAAAGAAATGAGACTAACTCTTGACCACATTATTTTTTTCAAAACTTTTAAACATGTTTGCACAAGCTAAATGGTATAAAGCAAATTTTAAACTTGTCACCCAACTCCCAAATGTCACTGAAAGAAGACATAGGAAAAATATGTTGCGTGATTAATCAACTTAGGCAATTTAGTACAAAATTTCTAAGTGTGAACTAGCTTTAATCCAAAATCGAAAGTTCACAGAACATTTTTTTCAGAAACATAAAGTTCTAAAACTTTAGAGTCCAAAACCAAAACAAATGAGGAGGTGTGTGTTGATAATTGAAACACTGTCTTAATATTTTATTAGAAGAAATATACTTTCAAAACTCTTGCCCCATCATAATCTTAACATAAACTTTAATTAAAAATATATATAAATCAGTAGAATACCATATTACAAACGCCCAGAAATGCACAATAAAGATCAGAAACTGCTTGCAAATATTTCTAACACTTTTTGGGATAATACTCATAATCAAATAAAGATTATGAAGTAGCAAAATCAGTACTGGGGCCAACATTTCAAAACTCGCCGATCAAAGCTAGCACCAGGGAAGTATTATACACATAAAACTGAGAAAAAGAAGATCTTTACTTCAGAAAAGCACAGTCTTGGAGTATTGCTTTCGCTATTTAGCTAGCCTAAGGGTCAGCCTGTCACTGAGGCATATATCTATCTTTAAGCCATTAACATCTGATCCGAACTGCTTTCCAGTTATTTGGTATCTATTGAAAATTGTTACTGGAATGAAACAGTTTATCATGGAGTTAATCCATTTTTTCTTCCAAGATGCCAAATAAAATAATAAGGCTAGAACATTTTAAACTTACTTTTAATAAAAATGAACAGATTCTAGTACTTAAAAAAAAAAAAACTCAGTCTCTAGCCCCTGAAAGCCTTACCAACAACTCCATTATTTAATTCCTCTCCTTTTTCCAAAACACAGGTTTTAATGTCTAGAATTTTGTAACGTGGTTACCAAATTAACATTTTATTCACCGTAAAGCACTTGGAGATTTGCCCAAGTGTAAGAAGAATTTCATTAGTGATTAACAGATGAGCAACAAAGTGAAAGCCCCTGAAGCGAACATCATGATTTTGCCTTAGACCCAAGCAAGGGGGTCATGACTTAAAAGCAATTCTCCTGTTGGCACAAACAGTTTACCATTTCTGATGAGCAGAAGATATTATGGAAGAACATAATTTTTACAAAGTCAACACTTTTTCCAAACAGGTCTACTAAATTCAACAGAGCTGAGACTGCCAAAGCTGTAAATCTAGCAGATCAAACTGCTTCATCTCAACTGGGGAAAAGAAGGCACAAAAGAAAAACAAGCAGCGTAATGTTTATTTGGTGACACAATAGGTGAACAGTGTTCTAAAGTTTAGAACACTGAAGTTTACTCGTGATAGTATCTTCTACCTAAGCAATTTATTCAGATGTGTGCTTTAAACATACATATTAAGAACCCTGCAATTGGTATGTTCTCTTATTAGCAATATTCTTCATGGTAATACATTATTTATCTTTCTATAATTAGAGAGAAAAATCATAAGACCATTTTCTGTTTTTAGCCTGACAGAATAAATGTATTATATATCTCTCTTCCAAAACCAGTGCACTCTGAAGTTTCTAATTTATGCACTCCATTGTTCAAAAACCTGTACATCTTCCAGTATCCACAGTATAACACAGTCCTAGTAAAAATGCATATTCCTTTAAACCCTTTACTTTCCCTTGAATTTTATTTGGGGGGAGGGATGGAGGAAGGATATAGATATTGCGGTGCAGAACTATATTTATTTAGAACAAAACATTATATCCTACATTAAAAAAGATAATTTTATCAAAACCGAACTTCAATCACAGTTATGTATGATTTTCAGTTAAAGGTATATGTTGAAATTGCACTTTGCAGATATCTCGTCAGTGTCCTTTCTAATGCTCCCATTTCAGCACATGTTTTTATCAGCAGACACAGGTTCTTCCAGAGTTTTCTTCTGGCTTCCCTTCCGTGAATATTTGTATTTGTCTACATAGGCTTTAACCAGATTTGCCACTTTAGTAGAATTTACTTCTCCACTCTTACTATGACACACCTGTAAAAAAGAAGAGGGAATTTTTTTTTTTTCATATTTAAAGGGATTAAAGAGAAAATTGTTTGAAAAACAAAAACCCCAGAGACATAATCAGACATTTTTACATGTTTCATATCGCCTAGAAGGTATATGTTTCATTTTCTCCAAAGGGAAAAAGCTGATTAGCAGAAGCTACCTCTTATTATTTTAATTAGATTTAATTAAACATTCCTTTATTAAAATAGGGATGTTCAAAATAATATGTACATAACTCTACTAAAACTATAACTTACTTTATCTACTGCTTTTCGTACAATCTCTTTATATTCTTCCTTGGTGATATCTTTATTTTGATAAAATGGCTTAATGGCCAATTTTACTTCTTGTGCTGCTTTTTCTTGAATTTGCAGTTTCTGATAAGAGGAAAACGTGTAATTATTACTTGCCCAATCACAAACTTTCAAAAAAATTATTTAAAAATATAAAATTAAAAACATCGCACATTTACATTACAAGGAACTGTTCCAATATTAGCATCATAGATATAAAATATTTATTTACTAACACAAATCAAACATTTCTAAAAATAAACAAGAACTACAACCAGTAATTCAATGGGCACCAACATATGTAGACAGAATTCTTTAAAATTAGAATTTAAGACTATCAACAATAAATTCACTTTACCACTTATACAACAGAAAACTGTTATTTNAACACAAATCAAACATTTCTGAAAATAAACAAGAACTACAACCAGTAATTCAATGGGCACCAACATATGTAGACAGAATTCTTTAAAATTAGAATTTAAGACTATCAACAATAAATTCACTTTACCACTTATACAACAGAAAACTGTTATTTTTTTATCATAATCATATGCAGAATTATGTAGGTTGCTCTCAACTTTGAACTTGCCTTGTCTGTCTTCGAGCTATCTGCGCTGGCTTCCACTGTAACACTTACTTTGCTTTCTGCCAATTTTACAGCAGCATTAGAAGCTTTGCTGTGACTTGATGATGCAGTATTACCAGAACTTGGTCCCTGAACTGTTCCCATATTTCCTGGGGCTGCTGTCGGAGCAGGGAAGACTGGTGTACTCATGTTATTACTTACATGAGAAGCACTAGGAATACCCTGTTTTAAAGAGGTATCATCAGTTAATGAATTATTTGTACTCAATAAAAGACGTTTACCTATTAGACATTTAAAAAAAATCAAGGCAATTTAATACTTAAGTACTTGGGAGAAATGTCTATTTCAGGTAATTTTTATCTAAAGGACTGTGAAGAAAAATGAGCAACATTCTTAAATAGAATGTCATGATGACTTTTAAAATATATATATATTGTAATGTTCTGACAGTAACACTAAAACCAACAAGAAGGAGAAAAGCAGCATTAATGACAGTATCTTTCCTGTAAGTATCTTTAAGGTAGGTACCCCACTTTAAAGATAGAGGAAAATAAGACAGTGAAGTCAAATGGCTTGCAGTGAGTTGATAGCAGAAAAAGACATAAGATCCCAAATTCTCACTTTCTGGCTCTTCCAACTGTATCCTGCTGCCAGGAAACTAGAATTTCTGAGATATAGACATGGAATAATAAAGCAACACAACCAGTACAAGTTGTTATTCAAATTTACTATATTGCCCAAGAGGCACTTCTTTCTTTAGCATGATAAATTCATGAAAATGAAACACATACGGTAATGCACAATGAACAACTTTATCTGGTGTCAGTCTGAACAAGACAGTACAAGTTTTATCACAATATCCAATCACAATAAGTTCCCAGCCCCTAAAAGTCTGATAAAAAAGGGAAATTTTTTCAAGTATCCATTACATGATTCTAGTTTGCCTTATAATTTGGTTTTCTTAAACTTACCAAAAAATTTGTTTGGATATCGGCACTAGCACATATGTAGCTTAGATTTGATAACAAGTATTCATTTTCTTATTTGGGACTGGGAGGTTTCAGGAAGGACAGTGAAATAGGGGTTATAAAGATTTACCATGAAGTGAAGTGAAGTCAAGTCACTCAGTCATGTCCAACTCTTTGTGACCCCATGGAACCATGCTCCTCTGTCCATGGGATTCTCCAGGCAAGAATACTGGAGTGGGTTGCCATTTCTAAGTCTAATCAAAAAAGTCACTGTATATGGATATTCAGCAAGAAGACCTTTCTTGAACATCCATCCCTAATAGCTAAATGTTTCCCATGGCGAATGTTGACTACACTTGAGAGGCTGAAGACATACCTGCAACTGCTTCCCGTCTGGCTGTGAAGCAATGTAGCTGACTTGCTGGGATGGCGGGGGAGGGGGCGGTGGTGGCGGTAGTCCCTGAGATACACCGCTAGGAGCCGCCACCTGCATGAGAGGTACTCCTGTGTGCAGATGCAAGGGCAGCTGAGGATGAACGTTGAATGGACTGCGCTGGATGTTCATCAAAGGAGCAGGAACACCCACTGGATATGGAAACATATTCACAGGCTGGTGTGCACTCATGTGCTGCTGTACTGCGTTCATTTGTGGCTGCATCATATTTATAGGTAGCTGAGAACCATCACCTTGTTGGTTGGTTTGGTCTTTCAGATTAGACTCTATCAAAAGAAAAAAGACTTACGAAAAAAAATCATGTTACAAATTTCCTTAGAGAAACAAAGAGCCACTGGTTACTGTGAAACTAAATACCAATTAATCTAAACCTATCCAATTATTCAGTTTAATTCTGTCATACCTAAATAATATAGGATGATTTTCTAACTGAAATAAATATTCAACCAAAATTATTTTTAAGAATAACTTCACACAACATTGGACAACACTAGCAAAGAATCAGCAGCTCAAGAAACTTACTAGTAAAATAATCATAAAATTTAATTACTAATTTAGAAGGTTAATCACTTTTTAAAATCTTCAACAGCTCTTTTCTTGCGAAAGGTCAAGTCGATGTTCACAAGAAAAGTCAAGGAACGATCCTTCTTTTTTAGCTGAGTGACTTATTAAACAACGATCAAAAAAATTCAAGTGCACACGTCCGATATAAATGAAATAGAATTTAAATCCTGCATATAATTATTTCAAATCCCTCTACTGTAGCGAATTATACATAAAATATTTAGGTCTTTGGCAAGGTTGGGGGCAGGCATGGGGTGAAAAAAATATAGTGAGTATTTGTTACATAAAATGAGGTTCAATTCAACATAAAACTATAAACAGAGATCACTTCAATTCATACAAATAAGGTATTTTTAATCTCTCTAAATAAAAGTGTTTGTAAATAAACGTTTTACCCTGCTCAGCCGTCTCCTCATCTTGTCTCATCCATCCAGACTGTGGGCCTGAAGAACTCCTGCCTCGTCTCGAGTAGTAGTTCTGTACATCTGCTGGCAGAGTCTTTCTCACAGCCCAACTCGATGCAGATGTCCACCCTGACCTGTCGGCTGGTGTATCAAAGGAGAACTCTGGCTCGCTTTTTCGTTTATAGGGCTGCTGCTCCACAAACTTGGAAGTCTCATTCCCTGAACTGTGTGCATTCCCTGAGAGGGGCTTCCGGGCGTGCCACCGGCTTTCATTCTGATCTGTGTAGGCGAAGCCAGCTCTGTGGCTACCTCTACCATAGTTACCTCGACCACGGTTAGACACCCATGCTGAACTGAAGTTTTTATTCCAAGAATTCCCTGAATTCTCATTTCTATTTTCCTCCCAATGAGAATCTTTTAACTTATCTGGATTTCTGGTCCTCGGATCAGGCCCAGAATTTATTTTTTCTGTTACCCAAGTGGGACAGTCATTTCTATGTTTGTCAGCAGAATTTGAATCATCAGCATCTGGACTGATGTCATTTTTTTCTTTTCTTGTATTTTCATTCTGTTTCTCTGAGTCACTCTTTCTGTATCGATCATTCCCTCGTGGACATCTCCAACCATCGTTTGCCCATCTCTCTTTCCATCGAGGAGAGTAACTGTCCCTGTCATTTCTACCAAATGATGAACACTTACTTTTTGTTCTAGATCTTGATGGTGACCTCGACCGTGATCTGGATCGAGACCACCTTCTCATTCTCCTTTCTCTATCTCGGTCTCTCCTCGACCCATCTCTATCACTCTCTCTCTCTCTGCTCCGGGACCTGGATTTTTCTCTTGGGGAGGAATCTTTTACTCTGGACTGAGATCTTCTGTTCTCTCTTTTTGGGGAGAGTGACTCAGATCTTTTGCCTTCCTTAGCACTATCTCTTTTTGGAGACCGAGACTGAGATCTCCTCCTTTCTCTTGCACTATCCTTTTTGGGGGACTGAGAACGAGATTTTCTCCGTCCTCTAACACATTCTTTCTTAGGAGACGGTGATCGAGACTTCCTGCTGTCTTTCCCAGTTTCTCTTTTGGGAGATGGAGACTGAGACCGCTTCTTTTCTCGGGCAGTGTCTTTGTTGGGAGACCAAGTTGTAGATGGAGAGTGAAATCTAGATCTTCGCGTACGAGGCTTTTTGGCTTTATCTGTCACATCTACTGGGGTTTCAGATGGTTGAGATACAGTTTCAACCTTTTCATTTGTAGGATCAGAAGATGACATGTTCTTTTGGGAACTGTGCTCCACAGAATTTTCATTAGCATTTACAGATGGTTTAGCATCAGCATTTACAGATGGTTCGATTTCAGATTCATTTCGGTCACTGCAAAATGAATCACATTCCATAGGTATCATTTCATTATTGTCCTCACTAAAATGCTTCTCAATCAGTGCAACATGAGTTTTAGGCAATTCTGTAGATCTGGGATGTTCAACCAAAGATTCAGTCTTTTCTTCTAAAGATTTGCCCAATTTGGTGTTAAGACTTTTTTTAAATAAACTATTTTCAGAGTCTTGAATACTACTGAGAGTTTCATTCCCTGAAGTATCACATGTTGCAATTATTTCTGCATCTTCATTTTCAACATGCCCAAGCAAATGAACCTCTGAACTCTCAACAGATTTTCTGTCCACTGCTTGTATAACTCCACCCTCAGAAGATTCTAATTTGGGACTGTCAATAAGCTGTTCTGTTTTTACTGTAGAATCTCTATGATCAATAATTTTTACTATAGAACTCTCCGTAACTTTTTCTTCATTAACTATCGACTCTGCATTCTCAGGTAACTCACCTAAGCTTGATGCAGGTTGGTATACTTCAATTTCAGATCTTGAACATGTAAGAGAATCATTTGGAGCATGATCTATACATATATCTGCTTTTATTTCTGATTCTGAAGGTTCAGCTACTGGGTCTTGATTTTCCAATGGATCACTTCCTTTTTTCGAAGTGCTTACAGAAATCTCACTTTCCAGACATAAAACATTAGCTTCTATACCTGTATTATCAACTTTTTGAACTTCTTCCTCCCCTCCAAACAACACAGAAGGATCTTGAGTATCAGACTCAGAATGTAAAGTTTCTACTCTTTCCTCTGTATCATGGGTCTCGGCACATTCTTCACTCTCTTTTAATGGTTCACTGCAACTAAAGCCATTAGCAGACTCACTTTCTACATTTATCTGCACAGTGTTAATACTTTCTACATCTGATTGGTGTTCTTTCTCTAAATCAGGTGGTATGTCAGGTTCTGCTATTTCTTCATCAACTGAATCACTAGAAGATGATTTTTCAGGGGGAGGCACAGAGCTTCGAAGTTTCTTTTTCAGTAAAGGTAGTTTTCTTCCTCTTCTTACAGACTTCCGTTTTGAAGCCTGCCTTATTTGCTTCTCTGACTCACCTAAAGAGGAAACACTTACAGATGGATTATTGTTATCTGGGGCATCACACCCAGAAATATTTGATACTGGGGATCTCTGAGACTGACTGACTGGTTCAGCTCTTGTGTTACGTGTAGATCTTCTTGTAGGAGTTGCCGCTGCAGGTTTTCGTCTTGATCCTCTGGTGTTTGAGGTACCAGAGGTTTGCTTCTTCTCTTCACCTTCTTGAGTATGTGCTAATGCATAGCCTTTGCAAGAAGTACCTAACAGTATACAAAATGGAAAAAAATAAGTGTATGACTCATCAAGTGATAAGAATTTGGCTTCAGCTTATTTTAGCATAAAATAGACATCTATAGCACAGTGAAACAAAATATACTTGTAAATCAAATTATTAATAAATGCATAGCTACTAACATCTGAATAATACCAATTTTTGAAAGCTACTGAAATGAGTTATCCCAAGATTTGAGTCCATGTGGGCAATTCTCTAGTGGAAAAAAAAAAAGAAAAGAAAATATTTGGTCTGTTAATTGCCATTTGCTCTATGAATCACTATTACCTAGGCAAAAGCAGGACACAACAGCTATCCACAAATAGCAAAGACTTGAACTATTTGTTCACAATTCATAGGGGGTATAACTTCTAAAAATCAGTGGTTTGAACACTGAACCCTTAAACAGAAAGGAAACTTCTAATTAGTTCCTCAAAGACAAGTTGTAATTTCTTCAAGTAAAGTGATGTTGCTCAGTCATGTCCAACTCTTTGCGACCCCACAGACTGTAGCCTGTCAGGTTCCTCCATCCATGGGCTTTTCCAGGCAAGAGTGCTGGAATGGATTGCCATTTCCTTCTCCAGGGGAACTTCCCGACCCAGGAATTGAACCCAAGTCTCCCACATTGCAGGCACACGCTTTACCATGGGAGCCATTAGGGAAGCCCAAAGGATTTTCTAGTTCCAACAATTTTAAATCAAGTCACTGTACAAATATTTATAGAAATATCTAGGACTCATTATCTATACCTTATTTTATAGCACGTCTAAGTTATCAACACTTATACTTTTCATGAAATTGAAAGAGGCTTAATTTTTTTTTTTAAACTAGAAAGAAGTTCAAAAACTTTACCAAAATTTTCTAAAGATATGGTACTTGTTGGAAGAATAGTTCTTGGCAACACAGAAGAGATGAAAGGAAGGACTTCTATTTCAATATTCCAGGGTATAAAACTAATTCTGAAAATTTAAAACAAAATAAAGACATTTTTGTTTAAATAATAAAACCAGCAATTTAAAAGTATTAATTTTCCAAATAAGCTAGCAATATTAAAATATAGGTGCCTAAATTACTTTTTGCCAAACAGCTAAAAATGTAAATTTAAGGTTACTCATAGTAACCAAGATGGCTACCAACTGACTACAAAAAATATATATATAAAAAAGCTTCTAAAAGCATGCTTTTTCAATAAATTAATAGCAAAGTATTATCAAGGGCAACTTAATATATAGTAATTGATTCTCATTTAAATAAGTTAATGCAATTATTTTGTCAAGAATTTTAACTTTTTTTCACTACTTTAAAAATAACCAACTTGGATAATAAAATGTAGATAAATAAAATACACAAATGAAATGTACAGATTTTAAGTGCATAGTGTGATGACTTTTGACCAATGCATCCATATACCTGTATAACCACTACCCCAAACAAGAAATAGAATATTTCCACCATCCCAGAAAGCACCTTCCTGACCCTTGTTCCCCACCCTATTTCCAGGCAACCAAAAAGATAATTTAGTTGAGTTAATCAGATCAAGTTTTAAAGAAATTAGCAAGCTCAAAGGGGAATCAGTCCATAAATAAATAAAAACATAACAAAAACTGAAAGGAAAGCTATATCACTTGAATTTTTAATTTTTTGTGAGATCTCTTTATATTTTTATGGCATATATCAAGGCCAAAAATATCAAAATACATTTTTTAAAAGGAAAAAAGAACCACAATTGATTTCTATTGCTATGTTATATGCTAAAATTCCTCAATCTGAGGACGATGGCTCTTCAAAGTTCCCAGGATCCCTATGGACATGCTAAGACCCCAGTTACTACAGTCACATTGAATCCACTCTCAGCTTCTTCCTACTCTTGACTCATATTTGTTCAGTCAGGTCTCCTAACAAAAGGCTATTTCATCCAGTCTAAGGTGAGATTCTGGAGGACAAAAGAAGCTTGAAAAACAATGTGCAACTTGCACATACACAAAAATATACAGCTCTAAGGGAAAATTTCATATTTTACTGATCTGGACTTTGTCTAATTTTACTTCTTTATATTCCACTGTTACTCCTAGAGGATGAAGGCCCTATGCAGAACTCCATTACAGTGACATAAAAGTTATAGTCATAGGAATGAATATAAAACTCTAGCAAGGAACTTAATCTTTACATAGTAGCTTGATTTAAGTACATATCATGTACCTAGCTAGCAATGTGCTAATAGTTTCAGGGCTTACACTAAGACAGAAAAGGCTAGGCTATATAGAGAGTCATGAATGCCAGGGCAAAGCAGGGACTTGATCGAGCAGTTGTTTCGAGTCACATTTCGGAGATCCAAGTGTCGTGACAAAAGCAGTGCTTCTGACAACAGCACACAGGGAGGACTGGAAAGGAGGGAAGGGTGACGGAAGGTGAGAGACCTGAGCGCTGCGACTAACAGTGCGCCTTATCACTAGGTGCTCTCCCCGTCAAAGAGATCAAATTTTTACATTAAACAAACAAATACAATATTTTTCAAGGGGTTCCTTAAATAGACCCCTTTCATTAGGCATCAGAAACACCAAGGTTTAATGAAACAAAACTTTCTTAGAGACCTAACTATCGAATATTTCTGTATATAAGATATTATTATCTTATGCACACATTAGCATTTAAACATTTTAGTAAACAATTTCTTTTACCTTCCAATTCCAGGTAATGTGTCAGGAAACCATGATAATTCCAGTTCCTGTCTCTTCTGCCTAATCAAAGCACTGATCTCATTGACTTCTATAAATTCTGTACTAAAAGATAAATTTTAGATCCTCATCAGAATTCCAAAATTTTAAGTCCAGAATAACAATTGGATTATATTATAAACAACAGAAATTTTCATATCCAGCATTATGTCACATTAAAAAAAAAAGAAACTTTTTCTATCTAAACACTTTTCAAAATGCACCCATTCCTAAAGTAACTTAAATTTTCATATTACAAATAAAAATGGAACTAATCTGACTTGTGGCCACTTTTAAAAAGTCAATTTAGACTAATATTATTACTACTGAAAAAAAGAAGTAACACTATTTCTTTCCCATGAACCGAAGCTGCAAAGAGCAGTTTTAGCCGAAATTTTAAGTGCAATAGTTTGCCATCTGAAATTATGCATAAAACAAAGGAAGAAAATCAAGCAGGCATGGTTATTTTTATAACCCCAAATAGGCAGAGTTCAGTTTTTTAAAAGGCACTCAAATGTAATTGTTTTCTTTGGTACCTTGCCAATCTTTAAAGTTAAATCACAATCTTAATCTGTCTTGTTTATTCAACCAGGTCCATTATTTTTAAACCTCAACTTAATCTTCAAATTCCACAAATATCTACACAGTACCTATCATACAGTCACAATGGATTAAAAAATGATTGGGTCTACTCTGAAAGGGTATCCCATAATTTAACAGCTAAACAACTAGCCTACGGCTCTATCATATAAAAACCTTGTGTACAACTTAATTTATTATTAAGGAAAAGGAAGTCCATTAGCAGTCACTGAATAATAGATGGTCACAAAGTAAGGTTCTCTTTATTTGCCAAAAGAAACAAAAACAAAAACCAACATGGGCTTTCATAATGCTGTTGGGCCAAGTTTAAATTTCTACCAGAAGTTAAATGCAATAAACATCAAATATAAAAAAAGCATCAATTAAAAGTAAAAAATACTAACCAGTAAGCTGTACAGGCAAAAGAAGATTCTCCAGTGTGACTACTAGAAGAAAAGACATTGGAGAAAAACTTTCTGAAGCACTGATTTGTATATGGATTTGATCTTCGAGGCTAGAAAAGTAAAATGAGGTTGGTGAAACAGCAAAAAAAAAAAAAAAAACACCTTCCATAATAGGTAGTACATAGTTACACTTAAATATTTTCATGTACCTGAGGCACCAGAGTTATGTACCAAACAACCATTAGTTGTTACTATCTAAGAAAAATATTTTTTTCTTTATTTCAACAAACCTTGTTTGTCTTTATTATTGAATTTTTCTTTCCTCCCATTTCATTGTATTTAGAGTTTCCTGTACAAAGACACAAAAAGATCTTGCCTTAATTTTTATTCTAAAAGGTTTTAAACCAGTACCAATACTGGCATATTGACAAGAGAAGGCTAAAATATGTATAAAAATTGCATTTAAAATAATAGTACCTGCATTTATATAATTTTTCCAAATGCTAGTTTTATATTGGTAAGCCACAGACAAAAGGAAAATATAAGAGGCCACAATACAGAAAACTAGTGAAGCATGTAAAATTGCTATGCTGAGTGCATTAAGTACCGAAACTTTAGTCAATATGTTCTGGCACTATGTGCAAACTTAAAGTGTCTTGTAATATTAAGCTTATAAAAGAAATCAAATTATTTAATATCAATAATACACTTAATATGTCCTTTCCAGTTACGACCTAAATAACAGGTACTATTAACTCACCTCAAGTAGGAGCTGACGGGGGAACTGAAACCATCGGCCGGTGTCAACCATAAAGTACCATTTAATCACCAACTTCAGTAAGTACCCTCACCATCCTCCTCAAATTGTATGGAATTAGGAAAAGTAGAAGTCTTAATTAAAACAGCTTTCTGCTATGGCAACCTTTTTGGTTGTATTGCTTACGACCTATTTTTTGGTTTTACATATCCACTTCTATGGATACGTTCTTCCAGGTTAAGAAAGATAAAGGACAAATAGCTCCTGCTGACCACAAAAACTGTTAAAGATTACTGCTCTTAGTTTTTCTTTACCATAAAGCATGTTTTATTAGTCATCTCCACCTATGAATACACTTGTCTGCAATAAACTGCTGCTGGTACTGCCATTGCTCTCTCCTCAGAACTCTGGATAAAGTCTACAATACAAAGGACAACTGGTCTTTCAATCTCCAGCCAAGCTTGTCTCACAAAGGCCAATCTAACTTTGTTCAAAATAAATCAGCCTATCTGGGAGGCCAAGTTCCTGCTACTGCAAGATCATAAGTATTTTGGGTTTCTTTCATCAGTCCAGTTGGTAATAGCCTGCTTTCTACTTAATAGCATACTAACTTTATGTTATTATACAACAGTTGTTTGCTTTTATGCTATTACTCATCTATCACAGATGTCCCACCCAGAACAGCTGTAACAAATGACATTTCATACTGGGGAGAGGATATTTTCATATTGCCAACATCCGCTGGATCATGGAAAAAGCAAGAAAATTCCAGAAAAACATGTATTTCTCCTTTACTGACTATGCCAAAGCCTTTGACTGTGTGGATCACAAGAAACTGTGGAAAATTCTGAAAGAGATGAGAATACCAGACCACCTGACCTGCCTCTAGACAAATCTGTACGCAGATCAGGAAGCAACAGTTAGAGCTGGACATGGAACAACAGACTGGTTCCAAATAGGAAAAGGATTACGTCAAGGCTGCATATTGTCACTGCTTATTTAACTTATATGCAGAGTATATCATGAGAAACGCTGGGCTGGAAGAAACACAAGCTGGAATCAAGAGTGCTGGGAGAAATATCAACAACCTCAGATGTGCAGATGACACCACCATTATGGCAGAAAGCAAAAACAATTAGCCTCTTGATGAAAGTGAAAAGACGAGAGTGAAAAAGTTTAACATTCAAAAAACTAAGACCATGGCATCCAGTCCCATCACTTCATGGCAAACAGACGGAGAAACAGTGGAAACAGTGGTAGATTTATTTTGGGGGGCTCCAAAATCACTGCAGATGGTGATTGTAGCCATGAAATAAAAAGATGCTTACTCCTTGGAAGGAAAGTTATGACCAACCTAGGCAGCATATTAAAAAGCAGAGACATTACTTTGCCAACAAAGGTCTGTCTAGTCAAGGCTACGGTTTTTCCAGTGGTTATGTATGGATGTGAGAGTTGGACTGTGAAGAAAGCTGAGCACAGAAGAATTGATGCTTTTGAACTGTGGTGCTGGAGAAGACTCTTAAGAGTCCCTTGGACTGCAAGGAGATCCAACCAGTTCATCCTAAAGGAGAGTAGTCCTGGGTGTTCATTGGAAGGACTGGTGAAGCTGAAACTCCAATATTTTGGCCATCTCAGGCAAAGTGCTGACTCATCTGAAAAGACTCTGATGTTGGGAAAGATTGAGGGCAGGAGGAGAAGGGGACGGTAGAGGATGAGACGGTTGGATGGCATCACTGACCCAATCACTGGACATGGGTTTGGGTGGACTCCGGGAGTTGGTGATGGACAGGGAAGCCTGGCGTGCTGTGGTTCACGGGGTCGCAAAGAGTTAGATACGACTGAGCGACTGAACTGAACTGACTGGGGAGAGGAGTGCTGATGGAGTTCCAGGAATTTATCTTCTTACCCCTTCAGTTCAGTCGCTCAGTCGTGTCCGACTCTTTGCGACTCCATGAATCGCAGCACGCCAGGCCTCCCTGTCCATCACCAACTCCTGGAGTTTACTCGGACTCACGTCCATCGAGTCAGTGATGCCATTCAGTCATCTCATCCTCGGTCATCCCCTTCTCCTGCTCCCAATCCCTCCTTATTATACATTTAAAAGATGATACTGATTTTTTTTTTAATGATTAAAGAAGCCAGGAATAAAAATGTGATAGGTACTCAACCACAATCTCAGAAGTAACAATTTCATTCAGCTACACGGAGATTTGCTACATTGTAGGTACACTGTAGTTTTTAAGCCCTCAGGGTGCTGAGTTGTTCTCAATAAGGTTTTGTTCACTCAATACTGAAGGAGTACATACAGTTTACAAAGCATTCCTTCACTTGGAAGCCTCTGTTGGGAAGCCACCACTAAATTAAATGCTCTCTATGGGAAGAACTATTACTTTTCTGGCCAATGCGAAGTATGAAAATCTAGTCCCAAAGCTATTTCACATATTTCTGGCTAATTCTCAGGTAATTATCGAGCAGTTCCAATTGTGGATTTGTCTAAATTGTAGTTTCCTGGAGATTATTTCACATGTTCACTTACTAATCTATCCTTTGGACAACAGTGATACAGCTTTTCATTTTTATAAAAGTAATGCATATACATACTTTAAGAAGTCAAACAGCACTTCTGGACTTATTTTAAAAACATTACAGCAATTCTCATTCTTAATTCAGCTCCACCAAAGCACCCGTCACATGTTCATACTTCTCTGGGCTTTCCTGGTGGTTCAGACAATACACAGGGAGATCAAGGTTTAATCCCTGGGTCGGGAAGATCACCGGGAAAAGGTAAAGGCCACCCATTCCAGTATTCTTGCCAAGAGAACTCCACGGACAGAAGGGCCTAAGGGCTACAGCCCACAGGGTCACAGAAGAGTGGGACACAACTGAGAAAGATGTAGACACTACTCTATCTTGTTATTTTTGGTTTCAGATATTTTCCTTTAAAAAATTTGTTTTTTTCTCCAGAAGATAGACTTCTGATCCTCCACAAATGTTTTTAAGCTGCACTGTGCAACACAAGGAACTGATCCCACCAGGGGAAGCACAGAATCTTAACCACTGGGTCACCAGGGAAGTCTCCAAATATTCTTTTTGATATATCAACATTTGATGTAAGCAATGTTGCATTATCGTAACTATATAAACATTCTCAGCAAGACCATGAACTGAATTACAATTGCTTTTTTTGTACAACCACTTCCATTTCCTATGGTTAATGATGGCTTTTTCTTGTTTTCAGTTCAGTTCAGTTGCTCAATTGTGTCAGAAGTAGATGTTTTTCTGGAACTCTCTTGCTTTTTCCATGATCCAGAGGATGTTGGCTGTTTGATCTCTGGTTGCTCTGCCTTTTCTAAATCCAGCCTGAACATCAGGAAGTTCACGGTTCACATATTGCTGAAGCCTGGCTTGGAGAATTTTGAGCATTACTTTGCTAGCATGTGAGATGAGTGCAATTGTGCGGCAGTTTGAGCATTCTTTGGCATTGCCTTTCTTTGGGATTGGAATGAAAACTGACCTCTTCCAGTCCTGTGGCCACTGCTGAGTTTTCCAGATTTGCTGTAGACAACCTCAAAGTGAGAGGCTTAAGGTAAGTAACAAATCATGCTTTAGCAATATTCTGTAGTGGGAAGAGGCATTAAACATGGAGTAGAAGACTGGATCAAATTCTGCCTGCTCCAACTCTGTGATCTGGCCAAGATATTTAGCCTTTTAAAACTGTTTTAAAGTTTATAATTATGAATGATTTTGAACATTCCATAAAGTATTAAAAATCACACCTACACAACAGATTTAGCTGTTAACTTTTAGTTATTTTACTTTTATACTCATCTCTTTGTTTCTGGTGTTTGTTACAGGCATAGATCAGTTACCTTTTTATTATCAGGTAGTTACAGCCAAAGACAATCAAATACTAAGTACTTAACTACCATTACAACCTTGATACTCTGGAAAATGCCACATAGAAACAGAATCACTATTCACAACTTTAAAACTTACTAGAAAAAAAAAAACACAAAACAAGCTTATAAACTATATTTCATTGAAGTTTATTTTAAGAACTTAAATTATTTATGCACCACTATGAGAGGATAATGGCCAATTAAACTCTCAGAGTACATTTTTTTTTTTAATTACAGAAAATTTCAAACACAAAATAGAACATTATAATGAAATCCGATTATATTCATATCCCGGTTTCCACAATTATTAATTCACATCCACTGTTAATTTTATTACTACTATCTTAAGTAATTTTGAAGCAAAGTATAAACACCCTATCATATTCATGCATAACTATTTCAGTAGATAACTAACTTTAAAAGATGTGTTCTGTTGGGGAAGTTATCAATAAACAAAATATATCCAATAACTCTTTATACCAAATACCTAATGTTCAATTTTCTCCAAGTGTCCATAAAGTTATCTTTAACTTTCCTTTTACAACATATTAGAATAAGGATCCAAATAATCCAGTTGTGACTGTTTCAATGTTTTTGTCATCTCTTTTAATCTACAGGTTCCCACTCCCACTTCTAAACTCCCTCCAATTTTTTGACAGAAGAAATCAGGTCATTTGTCTGTGGTCTCTATGTTTTGCTGATTTATCTCCTTCTTGTCACTTAACATGCATCTCAGTCTCTGTATGTCTGATAGCTCAGCTGGTAAAGAATCCACCTGCAATGCAGGAGACCCCGGTCTGATTCCAGGTGAGGAAGATCTGCTGGCGAAGGGATAGACTATCCACTCCAGTTCTTGGGCTTCCCTTGTGGTTCAGCTGGTAAAGAACCTGCCTGCAATGTGGGAGATCTATGTTCGATCCCTTGGTTGGGAAGATCCCCTGGAGAAGGGAAAGGTTACCCACTCCAGTCCTTTGGCCTGGAGAATTCCATGGACTGTATACTCCATGGGGTCACAAAGTGTTGGACACAACTGTATGACTTTCACCTTCACTTCCTGATCACTGCCTAAATGGTGTGATGTTCATTTACAAAATGCTGATGTTCAAATTCCATAATTTTCAATTATTTGCTAAAGTATTTCTATAAGAAATGAACTTTCCTTTATCTTCATGTACATTTTCAATTACCTTGATGTATAGCTTATATAAAAAAGGCAAGGTAGATGTTTGCATCTTTCCTTTCATATATTGGCTTTAAAAATGAGTCTAAACCAACACAATGTTATAAAGCAATAATCCTCCAATTAAAAAATAAATTTAAAAAGTTGACAATTTCCCAGCATCCTCTAAAATAGACCAATTAGTCTGCTTATTTATTTACTGATAAGGTAGCATGATGAACTCATGAACTTTGACAAATCTGACAGGTTTCACTGTCCCTTTTTACAGTTACTGAATATTATCACCCCTTTTGATGCTTAAAATTGTTCCATTTGGGGCTAGAGGGAACCCAATCTATTGCTGATTCTTAGTGACTCTATAGTTGATTCTTGTTCAATGTATAGCTGATGCTTGAAGACTTTTTGTTATAACCCTAGCACTGCTTTGAACGTTTCCTTGAGCTCTATTGTAAAATGTTCTAGGCATATATTATTTATTTACTACCTCAAACCTGGAAACATTTATTTATTTCAAGGGACCCTAGTTCTTTTATTTGGAAAACACAAACTGCGCATCAGAACTGGGTCACAGTGTTTTCTTACCTCTTAGAATTTTTCTGAATTACTGAAAAAGCCCTTTTGGACTTCGTAGTGGGTTGAAAGTGTCACCCACCCCCCCAAAAATTCATGTCCACCTGGAACCTCAGAATATGACACTTAGAAATATAGACATGGCATACACAATTAGAGAAAGATTGACATCAGATCATACTGGATTAGAGTGGGCACTAAAACCAATGAGTATGTCCTTATCAGAGATAAACAATGATACAAAGACACACAGAGCAGAAGACCGTAAGAAACCAGAAGCAGAGATTCCAGAGATGCAGCTACAAGTCAAATGATGTGAAGGACTGCCTGGAACCACCAGAAATTACAGCAAGAGGCAAGGAAAGAATCTTCCCTAGACCCCACAGAGGCAGCAAGGATCTGGCAACACCATGACTTCAGACTTCTAACCTCCAGGGGAGATCCTAAGATGGCAGAGGAATAGGATGGGGAGACCACTTTCTACCCCTCAAATTCATCGAAAGAACATTTGAACGCTGAGCAAATTCCACAAAACAACTTCTGAATGCTGGCAGAGGACATCAGGCACCCAGAAAGGCAGACGTCTAACCTCCAGAAGAGTGAAGAAGTAAGTTTGTGGCCTTAAGTCACCAAGTTTGTAATGAATTCTAGTAGCAGTCCAAGAAAACTAATATAGACATAGTTTGTTTTTTTTAACTAATAAAAATGAATATATGGGTATATAGTAAATTAGTTAAGACTTCGTAAACCTTCATTAATGCAGGATCCAATTTTTTTCTAACTACTTTTCATCCCAAGTTTGTTGATAACCATTTCTCCAACAGTATCATCCTCTATGCTAACAGTGGTGATTTGCAGAAAATATAGTCAATAAATACGTAATATTTTTGTATAGTGATGGTTGGTAAATGGGACTATCATGGTGATCATTTTAAAATGTATACACATATCAAATCATTATGTGTGTACCAGGAACTAACATAGTATTGTAGGTCAACTGTATTTCAAAAAGAAACAATCAAACTCAAAAGAAAAGAGATGGCGGTGACAGGTGGTGACAGGAGGAGGAACCGATGAAGGCAGTCAAAAGGTACAAACTTCTAGTTATAAGTTAAGTACTAGGGATGTAATGTACAAGCATGATAAATGTAATTAAGTACTAGGAATGTAATGTACAAGCATGATAAACACTCCTGTATGTTATACCTGAAAGGTGTTAAGAGAGTAAATCCCAAAACTTCTCATCACAAGGAAAAATTTTTTTCTTTCTTTAATGTTGTAACTATATGAGATGAGATGATGGATGCTTACCAAACTTTCTGTGATAATCATTTCATAATTTTCAGTTCAGTTCAGTCACATCCAACTCTTTGTGACCCCACAGACTGCAGTACACCAGGCTTCCTCGTCTATCACTAACTCCTGGAGCTTACTCAAACTCATGTCCATTGAGTCGGTGATGCCATCAACCATCTCATCCTCTGTTGTTCCCTTCTTCTCCTGCCTTCAATCACTGCCAGCATCAGGGTCTTTTTCAATAAGTCAGTTCTTCACATCAAGTGGCCAAAGTATTGGAGCTTCAGCATCAGACCTTCCAATGAATAGTCAGGACCGATTTCCTTTAAGATGGACTGGGTGGATCTCCTTGCTGTCCAAAGGACTCTCAACAGTTTTCTCCAACACCATAGTTCAAAAGCATAGATTTTTCAGCACTCAGCTTTCTTTATAGTAAAACTCTCACATCCATACATGACTACTGGAGAAACCACAGCTCTGACTAGATGGACCTTTGTTGGCAAAGTAATGTCTCTGCTTTTTAATATGTTGTCTAGGCTGATCATAACTTTTCTTCCAAGGAACAAGTGTCTTTTAATTTCACAGCTGCAGTCACCACCTGCAGTGATTCTGGAGCCCCCAAAAATTGTCTGTCAATTTTCCCATTGTTTCCCCTATCTAATTGCTGTGAAGTGATAGGACTGGATGCCATGATCTTAGCTTTCAGAATGTTGAGTTTTAAGCCAACATTTTCACTCCCCTCTTTCACCTTCACCAAGAGGCTCTTTAGTTCTTTGCTTTCTGCCATACGGGTGGTGTCATCTGCATATCTGAGGTTATTTGATATTTCTCCCGGCAATCTTGATTCCAGCTTGTGCTTCATCCAGCCCAGCATTTCACATGATGTACTCTGCACGTAAATTAAATAAGCAGGGTGACAATATAACAGCTTTGACATACTCCTTTTCCGATTTGGAACCAGTCTTGTCACGTCCAGTTCTAACTGTTGCTTCTTGACCTGCATACAGATGTCTCAGCAGGCAGGTAAGGTGGTCTNACGTAAATTAAATAAGCAGGGTGACAATATAACAGCTTTGACATACTCCTTTTCCGATTTGGAACCAGTCTTGTCACGTCCAGTTCTAACTGTTGCTTCTTGACCTGCATACAGATGTCTCAGCAGGCAGGTAAGGTGGTCTGGTATTCCCATTTCTTAAAGAATTTTCCATAGTCTGTTGTGATCCATACAGTCAAAGGCTTTGGCGTAGTCAATAAAGTAGATGTTTTTCTGGAACTCTCTCGTTTTTTTGACGATCCAACAGATGCTGGCAATTTGATCTCTGGTTCCTCTGCCTTTTCTAAATCCAGCTTGAACATCTGGAAGTTCACAGTTCATGTACTGTTGAAGCCTGGCTTGGAGAATTTTGAGCATTACTTTGATAGTGTGTTAGATGAGTTCATTCGTGCAGTAGTTTGAGCATTCTTTGGCATTGCCTTTGTTTGGGATTGGAATGAAAACGGACCTTTTCCAGCCCTGTGGCCTCTGCTGAATTTTCCAAATTTGCTGGCAGATTGAGTGCAGCACTTTCACAGCATCATCTTTTAGGATTTGAAATAGCTCAGCTGGAATTCCATTACCTCCACTAGCTTTGTTTGTAGTGATGCTTCCTAAGGCCCACTTGACTTCTCAATCTAGGATATCTGGCTCTAGGTGAGTGATCACACCATCATGATTATCTGGGCCGTGAAGATCTTTTCTGTACAGTTTTTCTGTGTATTCTTGCCACCTCTTCTGTTAGGTCCACACCATTTGACTTTCATAATGTCACTATATGGTATACCTTACACAGTGTTGTAAATAGCAATTATATCTTAATAAAATTGGAAGAAGAAAAACAGTGGTGATTCCTCAGGAAATCCATTAAGAACTACATTATAGGTACTGGCCTTTTATACTGGTTTTGCAATTAAGTTTGTGGATTACAAAGGGTTGGACACAACTAAGTGACTTTCACGATGTAGAATTACCCAACTTATGACTTTCTTGGGATTGTTGGCACATGTGTCTGATGAATTTCCCCCAGTTCTCTCACTTTCAATTAGGGGTCTTAGGGGTTAAGAAAATTCCAGAATAATCTATGAATCCTTTTCCCAAGTTTTTGCTATCTATTTTCCAGATTTAAGGACAGAACTTTGTATGTTCACATAGTCACAAGCAGTGGCAACTATCCAGATACGCAGTCAACAGTGATCATACACGAAAAACAGAATCTCATTTCAGAGATGTCGGAATGTGAAATTGAAACAAACAAACAAAAAAAACTGGGTTCTCAGAATTGATCAAATATGCTAAATAAGTCAGAAGACAAAAAGAAATATAACCTAAAATAGACAGCTCTAGAATTTTTCTAATAGGTTCTTGCCTTCCTATCTTTTTACAGTAACTTTTACCAAGCTATCTTCCTAAAATGGTTTCACCACATTGTAATTCAATGAAAAAGAAACCTTTTTAATGGTATCTTTAACGGTATCTTCTTGCACAGCATTATTCCTTACAGGGCTTTCCTGGAGGCTCAGTAGTAAAGAACCCGCCTATCACTGTAGGAGTCATGAGCTCCATCCCTGATCCAGGAGGACTCCATGTGCCACGGAGCAACTAAGCCTGTGCACCACAACTGCTGAGGCACACAGGCTAGCTGTGCTCTACAGCCCAGAAGCCGCAACTGCTGAGCCCATGCAGCACAAGAACTGAAGCCCACACGCTCTAGAGCTCATGTTCTGCAACAAGAGAAGCCATCTCAATGAGAAGCCTATGAACAGCAACCAGAGTGTAGTCGCCACTTGCTGCAACTACAGAAAAGCCTGCATGGCAATGAAAACCCAGGACAGCCAAAAATAAACAAATAAAATTATTTTTAAAAAATTACTCTCTATAAGATAATATGCAGAAATTTCAGCTTTATTGCTCAACTCCCTATGACATTTTCAATCTTCCTCTCCAGTCTTATTTCTGATCATAGTATTTAACATTTTTGCCTCAATTCAAGAGTGGGGCAAGAAATGACAACTGGAAGAAACCATCAGTTAGAAGCCAAGAACAAATTCACATATGAACATGAATCAATTACACTAAAACAATCTAAAGCTGAAAAAATATTGTTTGCACACAGCATGCAAACATCCATATTTTTTCAGAGCATCTCTACTTGTCTCCATGGGGTAGCAAAGAGTCAGACACCACTCGGTGACTAACCCTTTCACTTTCTTTCAATGAAATGCAACATTTACAAAACTGAGCCATTTCCACTAACATCTTCCTGGCCGAAGCCACGTCCACTAACATCTTACTGGCCGAAGCCACCATAATATGTGGTCTCTGGAAAACAGCCACTAAACTAGTCTCTCAGTCCTCCAATGAGGATCTCTCCTGCTGATGAATTATCCTCCATTTAACAGCCAGTGATCCTTTAATAATGTTAGTCCATACTGTACCTGAATATGTTTGCCATCTTACATAAGCCATAAATGAACACCAGAACAATGGCTTACTCCTCCTCCTCCGTCTACCTAACTCAACTGCTCTAGTCATACTGACCTCCATGCTATTTTCTGAATATACCTTGACTGCTCCTATCTCAGGGCTTTTGCACTTGCTGATTCCCCTCCTGGAATATTCTCCCTTAAAATTTGTTTATGGCTTGACCCTTTCTTCCAGATTTCTGTTCAAATATAATCTAATCCAAGAGACTTTCTCCAGTGCCTTACATAATCACCTCCAGAAGCCATCACCTTTCTCTCTCTACCCTAACTTTACTCTTCTTTAAAGCACTTACAACACCTGTCATAATACACATTTATTTCTTTATTGTCTACAAAAGGTACTCTGTTAGCTTTGTCTCTTTTGTGTAGTACTACATTCCTAAGAGTCTAGGGCTGCTTTGCATAGTTTGTTGAATCAATGAGTTAATCTCAGCTCCCCCTTGCTACCCTAGTATGTACATCTTATACTGAGTATGTGTTGAGCATGCATGCATTTAGAATTTATACCTGAATAATTTTCATTAAACATAATCATTAAATCTAAGCTTTTTCATCAGGTGCATAATCTATCTCAAAGCAGGAAGAAAAACTAGCTAAGTAAGAATTACTAAACTCCACAAGTAAAAAAGCAACATTATAAAAAAAAAAATCTAAATGGGTAATCAATGAGTACCCAATATCCTTCAACTCAATTCAGAGTTGTTAAGACATTTACTCAATTACTTAAGTATTAGTACTCTTATTCTACCCACTCATAAAGTATTAAGCAATATTTTGCATTTTAGATTCAGATTTAGTGAAAGTCGCTCAGTTCTGTCCAACTCTTTGTGACCCCATGGACTATATAGTTCATGGAATTCTCCAAGCCAGAATACTGAAGTGGGTAGCCTTCCCCTTCTCCAGGGGATCTTTCCAACCCAGGGATTGAACCCAGGTCTCCTCCATTGCACGTGGATTCTTTACCAGCTGAGCCACAAGGGAAGCCTTGGATATTTAGAATATTTTGCCCATGCTAAACCAAATAAATTACTTCAGACATCCTAACATAAAAAGACATGGCATTAGGTTGCAGGCCTTGGAAAATGTTAATCTTTTGGCAGGAAATAAATTTTTATCAGCTATTCAATATTTGGGCTTCCCAGGTGGTGCCAGTCATAAAGAACCTGCCTTTAAGGAATGTGGGTTTGAACCCTGGGTCAGAAGATCCCCTGAATGGCATGGCAACCCACTCCAGTATTCTTGTCTGGAGAATCTCATGGACAGAGAAGCCTGGTGGAATACAATCCATAGGGTCGCAAAGAGTGAGAGACAATTGAAGCAACTTAGCACGCATGTATTCAAAATTTTAAAACTCCCAACAAACAAAAGTCTAGGACAAAGAGCCTTCTCAGATGACTACCAGCACAGAGAAGAGTTAACATCTATCCTTCTCAAACTATTTTGAAAAACTGCAGAGGAAGTAATGCTTTCAAACCAGTACTACACAGCCAGCAACCTTCATACCAAAACACACAAGTGAAAATGAAAGTCCCTTGGTCATGTCCAACTCTTTGTGATCTCATGGACTGTACAGTCCATGGAATTCTCCAGGCCAGAATACTACAGTGAATAGCCTTTCCCTTCTCTGGGGGATCACTCCAACCCAAGGATTGAACCCAGGTCTCTTGCATTGCAGGTGGATTCTTTACTAGCTGAGCTACAAGGGAAGCCCAAGAATACTGGGGTGTGTAGCCTATCCTTTCTCCAGATCTTCCCGACCCAGGAATCAAACCGAGGTCTCCTGAATTGTAGATGGATATTTTACCAACTGAACTATCAACAAACAGAGCACAAAAAAAATTACTCCCAATATAACTGGTGAACATCCACCCAAAAATACTCAAAAAAAAAAAAAGTGACTAACCAAACTCAACAGTACTTTAAAAAGATCATATGCCACAATCAAGTGGGGTTTATCTCAGGGATAAAAGAATGGTTCAATATCCACAAATCAATCAATGTGATACTCATTAACAAACTAAAGAATAAAAATCATATAATAATCTCAATAGATACAGAAAAGCTTTTAACAAAATTCAACATCCCTTTATGATAAAATCTCAACAAAATGGGAATAGAGAGAAGATATCTCAACATAATAAAAGCCATAAATGACAAGCTCACAGCTAACATCACACTCAATGGTGAAAAGCTGAAAGCATTTCCTCTAAGATTAGAAAGAAGACAAAGATGCCCACTCTAACCACTGTCATTCAACACAGTAAAGGAAGTCCTAGCCATGGCAACCACAGAATAAAAAGAAATAACAGGCATCCATTTTGGAAAGAAGTAAAATGGTCACTGTTTGCAGATTACATATACTATACAAAGAAAATCCTCAAGACACCACTAAAAAGTACCAAAACTCATGAATGAAAGTGTTAAAGTTACAGGATAAAAATTTAATATGTAGAACTCCATTGTACTTCTCCACCCTAACAACAAACTATTACAAAGAGAAATTAAGAAAACAATCCCATTCAAAATCACATCAAAAAGAATAAATATCTAGGAATAAATCTAACTAAGGAGGTAAAAGATCTCTACTTGGAAAACTCTAAGACACTCATGAAAGAAACTGAAGACAATGCAAACAGATGTAAAGATATATCATGATCATGGATTAGAAGAACTAATATTGTTAAAATGACCATACTGCCCAAGGCAATCTACATATTCAATGCAATCTCTAACAAAATATCAATGGCATTTTTCACAGAACCAGAACAAACAATTCCAAAACTTGTATAGCAGCACAAAAGA
This sequence comes from Neotragus pygmaeus, assembly GCA_006410875.1. Lineage (NCBI taxonomy): Eukaryota > Metazoa > Chordata > Mammalia > Artiodactyla > Bovidae > Neotragus > Neotragus pygmaeus. Next base: position 89,281 of record SJYV01044811.1, on the reverse strand, counting down.
CCCTGAACAACCAAAACAATCTTCAGAAAGAATAACAAAGCCAGAGGCATCATACTCCCTAATTTTAAACTATACTATGTACAAAGCTAGTCATCAGGCAGTATGATATTGATACAAAACAGACAGACCAATAGATCAGAACAGAGAATCCAGAAATGGATACACACTTATGGGCAATTAATTAATTTATAACAAAGAAGGGAGCAATATACAACAGGGAAAAGACAGTCTTCAATAAAGGATGATGGGAAAATTAAACAACTAGAGGCAAAGAATCAAACTTAACAACTTTCTCTCACCATGAACAAAAATAAAATCAAAATGGATTAAAGGCTTAAATGTAAGACCTGAAAATAAAAAATTCTTAGAAGAATAAAGCTCTTTGACATCAGTTTTTTTTTTTTTCCCCAGATTTGCTTCCTCAGAAAAGGGAAACAAAACCAACAAAATGAGACTTCAGTGCTTTTGCACAGTGAAGGAAACATCAACAAAATGAACAAGCCACCAACTGAATGGGAGAAGATACTTACCTGAAACCAGTATATCCAATAAAGAATTAAAAACTTAACTCAAAATCAAAAAAAACAAAGAACCTGATTTAAAAATAAACAGAGAATCTGAACAAACATTTTTCAAAAAACATACAAATGGCCAACAGGCACATGAAAAGATGCTCAACGTCACTAAGTATCAGGGAAATGCAAGTCAAAACAATTAGGTATCACTTCAGACCTTTAAGAACGGCTATTATCAAAAATGATAACAAATAAAAAGTGAGGACGTGGAGAGAAGAGAACCCCAATGCACTGTTGATGGGAATGTAACTTGGCGCAAGATACTATGATCAAAATTATGGAGATTCCTCAAAAAATTAAAAATAGAACTACCATATGATCTGCTAATTCCATTCTTGGACATTTATCCAAAGAAAATAAAACACTCAAAAAGATATATGCACTCCCATGTTTCACTGTATTATTATTTATAATAGCAAAGATATGGAAGCAACCTAAGTGCCAAGCAACAGATGAATGAATAAAAAAGATGTGAGATACACATACATATTCCACAAATGCAATATTACTCGGCCATTAAAAAGAATAAAACTTTGCCATCTGCAACAACACACACAGACCTACAGGGAAATATACTATGTGCAATAAGTAAGACAGAGAAAGACACATACTGTATGATTTTACTTATATGTGGAATCTAAAAAACAAAACAACCACAGCTAAACAGAAATAGTCATATATACAGAGAACAAAGCTGCTGGAAGAGGGGAAGTAATTGAGAGGATAGATACAAGTGAGGGAGATTAAGAGGTACAATGAAACATACAGTATGGGGTATATAGTCCATAATTATGTGATACATTCATATAATAACAGATGGTAACGACTTATTATGGTGATTACTATGTACAAAAATACTGAGTCATTAAGTTGTGTTACAAGAACATAATATTGTAGGTCAATTATATTTCAAAAACAAACAAAAATCATAGAAAAAATGATAAGATTTGTGGTTACCAGAGGCAAGTGGTGAGTGAAGGACAAGTGGATAAAGGAAGTCAAAAGAATGCAAAGTCAAGTGGGTCTTAGGAAACATCACTATGAACAAAGTTAGTGGAGGTGATGGAATTCAGTTGAGCTATTTGAAATCCTAAAAAATGATGCTGTGAAAGTTCTGCTCTCAATAAGGCAGCAAATTTGGAAAATTTGGCCAGCAATGGCCCCAGGACTGGAAAAGGTCCATCTTCATTCCAATCCCAAAGAAAAGGCAATGCCAAAGAATGCTCAAACTACCACACAACTGCACTTATCTCACATGCTAGCAAAGTAATGCTCAAAATTCTCCAAGCCAGGCTTCAATAGTATATGAACCGTGACCTTCTAGATGTTCAAGATATATTTAGAAAAGGCAGAGGAACCAGAGATCAAATTGCCAACATCTACTGGATCACTGAAAAGGCAAGAATTCCAGAAAAACATCTACTTCTGCTTTACTGACTATGCCAAAGCCTTTGACTGTGGAGATCACAACAAACTGTGGAAAATTCTGGAAGAGGTGGGAATACCAGACCACTTGGCCTGCCTCCTGAGACATCTGTATGCAGGTCAAGAAGCAACAGTTAGAACTGGACATGGAAAACAGACTGGTTCCAAATTGGGAAAGGAGTATATCAAGGCTATATACTGTCATCCTGCTTATTTTACTTATATGCAGAGTACATCACGTGAAATGCCAGGCTGGATGAAGCACAAGCTGGAATCAAGATTGCCGGGAGAAATATCAATAACCTCAGATACACCGATGATACCACCTCTATGGCAGAATGCGAAGAAGAACTAAAGAGACTCTTGATGAAAGTGAAAGAGAAGAGTGAAAAAGTTGGCTTAAAATTCAACATTCAAAAAAAATATCATGGCATTCAGTTCCATCACTTCATGTAAAATAGATGGGGAAACAATGGAAACAGTGACAAATTTTATTTTCTTGGAGTCCATAATCACTGCAGATGGTGACTGCAGCCATGAAATTAAAAGATATTTGTTACTTGGAAGAAAAGCTATGACCAACCTAGACAGCATATTACAAAGCAGAGACATAACTTTGCTGACAAAAGTCCGTCTAGTCAAAGCTATGATTTTTCCAGTAGTCATGTATGGATGTAAGAGTTAGACTATAAAGAAAGCTGAGTGCTGAAAAATTGATGCTTTTGAACTGTGGTGTTGGAGAAAACCCTTGAGATTTCCTTGGACAGCAAGGAGATCCAACTAGTCAATCCTAAAGGAAATTAGTCCTGAATATTCATTGGAAGGATCATTGCTGAAGCTGAAACTCCAATACTTCAGCCACCTGATGTAAACAACTCCTTGGATGCTGGGAAAGACTGAAGGCAGGAGAAAAAGGGAATGACAGAGGATGAGATGGTTGGATAGCATCACCAACTCAATGGACATGAGTTTAAGCAAGCCCCAGGAGTTGGTAACGGACAGGAAAGCCTGGTGTGCTGCAGTCTGTGGGGTCACCAAGAGTCAGACACGATGGTACAACTGAACTGACTGAGGGATAGAATATAAACACAATTAATATAATTAACATTGCTGTTAGTTGTTGAGAGAGTCAATCTAAATCCTAAGAGTTCTCATCAGAAGGGAAAAAATTTTTGTCTATTTTTTTAATGTTGTATCTATATGAGATGATGAATGCTCACTAAACTTACTGCAGCAATCATTTTATGATGCATCATGTATGTAAGTCAAATCATTATGCTGACCACTTTAAACTGGTGTTGTATATGTCAATTATATCTTGATAAATAGGAAGGAAAAAGTTAACTATTTAACTGGTTTAGAAGGTTCACTGAAAACTTGTTTAGTATTCCATATTCTGAATAGCAAAACAAAACTCAAATCTAAATGAATCAAAGATTCTTATAAATGGCCTTCACTATACTCAAGCACTATAGGTCTAAGATTTGCCTATGTTTCTCTCTCTCTAAAAATAAGCCCAGGTAGGAGACGCACAATTAAAAAAAATTACTGCAGTCTTAAAACTAAGATTATCATAGTAAGAGTGAGCTACACTACCTAGAGAAAACCTGTAACGTCATTTAATCTTCCTCAGCAGTAAATTTTATATTCGATTCTAGAGCTACCAAAGGCTATTCAATAAAAAACAATGCTAATCTATAGCAATTACCCAGAAAAACAAAGAAGTTTTGATATCTAAAGTTCTTTACATAAAGAAAAATGTTTATCTAACCATTAAAGTTCTTTCAGTGAAATTTCACTTTAAGAGTAAATTATTAAAGACATATATTTATTAATCTGTAAATCTGGGATTATCTGTAATTCTGAGAGACCAAGTGAATTCAAATTAAAAAAACACCACCACCACCCAAACATGGTATTCAAATGTATAAAAAATGAAGCTGATTACCATTTAGTTTTAAGAACAATGAATTCATTAATTCTGAACAATGAATTCATTTATTCTATCTATAAATAGAAATTAATTGTAACCTAGCATGGAAAATAAATGCTCACCTCTCCCTGCTTACAATTAGCTCATAGTAAAGTGTTCTTTGGAAAAAAAATAAACAGCTGAAGTTTCAAAGAGGAGCCACAAAGCACTGAAGTGACATTTTTCTCAAGTCCTGCTGCAAAGCTTTCTTCTATTAGAGAACTGTAACACTAGACAACAACAGAAGACAGGCATATTCTCAAACAGATATATGGGCTTCCCAGGTGATTCAGTGGTAAAGAATCCACCGTGCCAATGCAGGAACCACAGGAGACACGAGTTCAATTCTTGGGTCTGGAAGATCCTCTGAAGGAGGAAACGGCAACCCACTCCAGTACTCTTGACTAAAAAACCCCATGGACAGAAGAGCTTGGGGGGTACTGCACATGGGGTCGCAGAGAGTCAAACACAATTGAGCAACTGAACATAGTACATAGGTAAATAGGTAAGCAATGTTTTATTCCTAAATAAAGTTTCAAATTAAGTGTGGCTTGAAGCCAAACCACAACTTCCTCTGCGAACTGTGGATTAACTTCTTACTGTTAGACTTCCCTCATTACTGCTTACAGTTATTGGCCCACAAGGTATTTTATCTCATTTCTCCTAAGGACTTTGGCACTAATAAGTCGAGTTAAGACCACAATGTAGGCTGCTAACCGAGTAATTGGAAAATACCCTTTTCTCATTTTCCTTTCCAACACACACAGACACACACACACACACAGACACACACACACACTGTGTCTCTCTCTCTCTCTCCTATTCACTGACCCCTTCCCTTCCTCCAAGTTGATCAGGAAAATAAGGGCAGGAAACAGTATAAATGATTCCATGAAAGTAGTTTATATAGAACTGAATACAATGTACACAGCAGAGCTCAGCAGAGTTCTGTTGTGCATGACTGTTTTTTCCAAGCCAAAATATTACTTACAAGAATTTTGGCAGAAGCATTAAAGTAAGAAACAAAGAAAAAAATGTAGAACATACAAGGAAAAACTCACTTACTGTGTATCATCTTCAGGTCATAAAATTTTGCACTTAATAGATCTTCTCGTACGATCTTTTTTCTGTAAAGATCAATAAAGAGATGAAATAATAGAAAACTGTTACTCTGCTCATTTATTTCCAATCCACTGCCCACAACAATGAAAGCTATTATGCACCAAGTTTTAAATTTTAGCAAAGAAAGCATGATGAGTTGAACTCCCCACTTAGCTGCCACTCTCCACTCCAGTGACTACAAAGGAGATTCACTAACATGAAACGAAACACTCCTGCAATCCCTTTCCCTGGAACTAGTGGAAAGTATCAGAAAGAAGAGTCTTACATCTTTAGAAGCGAGAGTCAACACCAAATGGGTTATTTCCTAAGTGCTGGAAATGAGGCCTACGTCTTATAAATATAAGCCTGAATGAGAGGAATTCTGAAAAACATCCAAAAGACTCCAGAAAGAATATACAGTAAAAATCTAGTAACTGACAGATTTACCATGAGAGAAATCATTAATGGTTTGACTTGGTGGGCAAAAGCAAATTATTATTTTGCATCTGTTACTTCCTTTTACCATCCCTCAACCACAAGTCCTTGAGAAAAAACAGCTAAGCATGTGGACTACCTCTGGTGTGTCCGACCCACTGCATGACCCTGTTACAGGTCACATAATAATGAGCACTGCACTCTCAGCAGGAGCCAAGAGGACTGAGTAATTCTGAAAAAAATGCCTATTTGTGACATTGCCATAGCCAAGAATAGGAGATGAATGAGGAATAAAGCTAGCAAAAGGTATTTCTTCATTATGCCTGGGGATAATGTGTTATTTACTAAGCAAACATAAATGGAAGAGTCAAAGCTGAGTTAAACTAATTAAAAGAAACTGTACCTAAAATTTGCTCTACTGAAGTTATTAACTTGGGTTTATGGGTGGGCTCTTGAACTGAGTGTTCCACAAATCCCTTAAAATCTACGAACTTTTGTCTGTAAGTATATTTTATGATGTATCTTTTTGGGTAGAAGTTCTCTACAGTTTTCTTCAGATTATTAAAGAAGTCTATAACTTCCCAAAAGTTAAGATCTAGAGAGCTACAGAGTCATAAATAAGTGGCACAATTCAGTAAATCTCAAGGAATATTGTCAATGTTTTTTGTAATACATTTACTCTCTTACGGTATTAGTATTCTGATGAAACATACTAATGAGCCATAGATTTAGCTATGAATTTGACAATATACTGACTTAATACAACTTTGCGGCAGCTCTAAATGTAGTTTAGATCAAAAAGGGGTTAAATTTTATAAGTACTACAACAAGTTATTTTCATTAATAAATCTCCAGTACACTACTAATTCAATTTAATTAAAAGTTACCTTAATACCTGAACTTGAGTTCTAAGTATTTTTAGGCAATTATGTTTTAACCATAGTAGCTAAGAAATCCAAACATGTTTAAAAATTTTTTCAAACATAAACATTTGTTACAGTACTAGCAAGTGTCTGCTACATCACAAAGAAGCAAAAGGAGAAACATAATAATTTCAATTACAACAGTCTCATGAAGAATGTTGTACTGTATCATTAGTTACCTTCTATTTTCTGTCCATAAATACTACAGCAATTACTCAAAATGTGGGCTGTGCACCAATGCTTATCCATAATGGCTTGTGTTTTTTTTTTAACATGGCTGTAACTTTTATCTTTTAAAAGTATCAGTCTATAGCAAACTAGGAAAGAACTAAAATAAAAAACTAATTCATCAAAAACAAAGGTCAAATAAATTATATTTTCAGATTTCATCTGGTCTGCCCTTAAATTATCAAAGGAATGCTTTAAAAGAACTATATACATTGAAATTTCACATCATTTTTTAAGTACTCTCTTTTTTCTTATTTGCTAACTTCTGATTCTACACAGTTGGATTCCATTCCTGAAATTCATCACTAACCTCATACAGCTTTTAGATTTTTCCTGACAGGATAGCTGTTTCTTAGAAAAGCTTTCATTGTTCTTGTCATTTGTTTCTCTCAACTGTCTTTTTACTTGAACCTGTGAGAAAAGCAAAATCATCTATTTAGAGTGATAATATGGGATCACACCTATACATTTCCCTTGAAAGAACAAAAAAATTAAAGAAGCATACCATCTAAATGAAAATGTAGCCCCAATACATATGCTTATTAGTTCAAGTATGCTAAACTATAAACTGAGTATTTGTGTTAAGCTCTGGGGAAACAAAAAAGTCAGAGAGAGGCATGCTAATGAGTTATGAGTGTGCTAATAAAAGAAATATACACAGAGATCTTAGAACTGACTTTATCTGAAGATACCAGAGAAGACTTTTTATGAGTAGTTAATTTCTGAGTTTGTCTTAAAAAATGAATAGGAATTTGTCTAAGGAAAAAAGATTTTCTAAATGGAAGGAACACAGTTATAAAGAGTGCAGAGAAGTCAATGAGGATGTGGAAGAAAAATTTGGCAGGATGTGAAACTGATGTAATATATTAGAACCAGACAGTAAAGGCCTTGAAAAAGAAAATAATTCTATAGAAATCAGAAAATAAATGAAGGTTTACAAGTAAGTGAATGAAATGATCAAATCTGCTTTTTTTGACAGTAATATGGAGAATGAACCAGTTAAAGAGAAACTATAAAAGCCAGGAAACCGGAAGGAAGCTCTTGTAATAGTGTAGAACTATACTGTATGAGACAAGTTACTAGCCATATACTATTAAGCATGTGAAAATGTGGCTGGTTTAAAAAGAGATGTAAGGATGTAAGTGTAAAATACATACTAGATTTCAATGCAAGCAACAATAGGAGATAAAATCCTTCAATAACAATTCTAAGATACTACATGTTGCAATAATACATTAAATGTTAAACAAAATATAAAAATTCATTTTAACTGTTTCTTTTTGTTCTTTTAATGTGGCTGTTACATGTTTATAGAGTGGTATGTATTGATGGTATATTTCTATTGGCAGAACAGATCTAGATGACAGACAGCCTGAGGGTCTACAGAAAGGTAATGAAATGGAATGAATTTAAGACACTGTGCAGAAAGAGGAAGCAAAAATAATGAAAAGAGAAAAAATGGAAAACTTCCAGAGGCTTTTGATCTGGGTCACTGGGATTACAGTACCATAAACTGAGGTTGGCAGAGGGGCTGGGAATGAGATGAGTTTGGGGTTTGTTAATGTTTAGACTCCTTTGGTATGCTTCATAGAGATGTCCAACAATTGACTGAAAATATAAGCAACTGTGCATGTCTCATTCAAGTTTAATTGTAAAGGGAAAAGGATAATAAAGATTCAAAAGTAGTAAAAGGGCAAAGAAAGATATTAAGAGTATATAGATAATATCACATATGATAAAAAATACATTTTAAGTTTAACATATTAAGAGTATATAGATAATATCACATATGATAAAAAATACATTTTAAGTTTAACAAAATTAGATTAGCACTGTCCCAAACTTTTAAGTTAACATTCAAATTCTATTAAATAAAACATACATTTTATTCCAAGCAACAGAACAAAATTTTACAGAGTATCTTTGGAGGCTAATTCACAGAACATTATACACACACACACACACACACACACACATACACACACACAGTGTAGAAAAACAGAGAACACGTCTTTCAGAGAAGTTATGGTTTATAATTTTAATTATAGTATCACATACATATATATAATGTTTTATCTTTTCTTGATATATACTAATCTGCATAATGTCCAGAGTTACACAATTAAACATGCAGGATCTTTTACATATGTCATTTTATCTGAATTGTAGTCTCATCTGTACCTTATGTCATCAAGACTTATCTGGAGAAAATAATCAAAACAAATTATAAACACCTACAGTAGGAATATTTAATGTTTAAATAGTTTTACGTTGCTTACATACCCCTTTCTACTCACAAAAATAGCAACCAGTCTTACTGCTATTTGGGGAAGTTTGTCTTTCCCATTAATGGCATCATTTATATATATTGTATATCTTCATTTTTAATTTTCATTTTTACAATACCATTCCTGATTTATCAGCAATAACATCAAGAAATCTCTTTACCAAACATTTCACTTTACTTGCTACTTACTCTCTTTTCCACTTTTCATTTTTTATTCATCAATTTAGGAAAATTATTTCTATTTCTTTCTTCTTTTTTTGGTAAGCCAAAATAAATGTGAATACAAATCATAAATCATGGTTCATAATCAAATAACATCAGTGTGATGTGTGCATCTCAAGAATGTGATCAAGATTAAGCATTACAATAAAGTTGTACTTAACAAAAGAAAAGTTATCTCCCATAACAACTGTGAAACTGTGAGAAGTCCTTCTCATCCTTCTCAAGATTTTCACAAACTCCCACATTTTTCTCCAATTAAACTGTTTCCTTCAAGTACCACCAGCACTTAAGAACAAAGACACCATTTTATATTTAATTTTACTTGTTTAATCTTCTCAACATTATATGCTTTTCATGAAAACATAATTTTCAGGTACTTCGGACTTTTTTGTGGGGGTTTGTCTCTGAACCTAATATCCCATTCATTTTTTTAATGGAAATTAAACACATTAAACTTAGTTAATTCACAAATACATTCAAGTATCTATTAAAGCAAAATCATCTCAATTAAGTTTACACAGTTCATTCTGCAAAATAAACTCTAAGCCTTACCTTAACACAACCTTCTGATACATTGAATTTAAACACCGCCTCAAAAGGTTTCCGGTCAATAGGACATGAAGGCAGTGTCTGAAAAATCATTAACAAATTATAACTTTACAATGTCTCTTTAAAATAGGTCAAAATAAAACTTTAACATTTATGGGAAGTTTTTCACTGGAATAGGAAACAACAGAAAACCATTTTTTTCTTCTTTCAAAGATAAAACACTTTCTATCTGTGTCATGTCACAAATAAATACCATAGTTTTAAAAAATTCATTCAAACATTTACTGAGCAACTACCGTATGCTAAATAAGTGGAGTACAATGAACAAGAAAAAGAAGATCGCTGTTATCAGTTTAATACCTATTAAGACCTGCTCCCCAGTTGAGAACTACGGATACAATGAAAGGAAGCTGGGCTGAAATCATTAGTTCTGTGATCCAAAGCACTTGAGAAATTCTAAATAAGCTGTAAAAGGAATAGCTTGGACAGGTCCCTCACAGATTTTAATATTCTAAGCCAATATTTCCCCCCAAAGAAATCTTGAATAAGCAGCTGCACCAGCAATTTAAAAGGAAAAAAAACAGACATGAAGAAAAGGAAAGATTTCTCCACTCCTTCCTCATTCACATAGGTACCCTTTCCAGAAGTAGTTTCTTACATATCTTTTTGGAGATATCAACGTTTATACATAACATGTTGTATCTTTTAAATGTAAAATTCAGATGCTAAACTGAATGTTGTATTTCTCTTAATCACCTATCTTAGATTGGTAATTCTTAGATTGGCTCATTCTTAATATGTATGTCATTAACAGTTTCAATTTATATCTCCTTTTATATAAGTTGAAAATATTTTCATATTTAAGGGCTCTTAAACGATCCTTTTCTTTAAACCATCGATTCATTCCTTTTGCCTAACTTTATTAGTTTGCTGTTCTTTTACAAACTGCACTAGGCTTTCTTTATAGATTAAGAAAAATTGTCCTCTGCCCACTCTGTAATTCTAAATCTTTATTTTGACACAAATATTATTTCCTGTACTTTCAAAATTAATACGCATCAACTGTTAATTAACAGTTTCTCTGGTAGTATTATTAAATGTTTGTATAGGGAAAGGTTTATATTATTTAAATATTTTAAGATAAAGTATGTCATCTACTAGGGTAAAAGGAAACTTTCTGCAGTCTATGAAGCCCATACTAAAATGTAATATTTTAATACCTATGGTTATAAAAGTAACTCAGGATTCTAACAACTTAATAGTAATAGTCTAAAAGAAAAGCCAGTGTTTTCAAGTTTTGATAAATAATCCTATATACCCTAGTAGAAAAATGTGATTTTTGCTTCTCTTGACTTTGACACAAACCAAGATAAACCAAGTGCAAGCACAACAGAATGTGTGTGGCCCTTGATCAAAGAATACATTTTCACAAAAGCTTGTGAGTTACTTTGGGAGCAGCCAGAACATAAATTGAATTACTTTTTACTACCCTGCTAAAAAGTGATTTTTCTTTTCATAAGTAGAGAGGCCTTGATCAAATGCTTTACACCATATCTAAATTAGGAAATGTGACCTTCCTTACTATATTAAGTCGGTTCAGACTGGTAGAACCCACCTCAGCTTACTTCCAAGTACCATGGATTTAGGATGCTATTACTTTCCCTTCAAAAAAATTTGACCTTAAAAAACCACTACAAGGAGCAAGAAAGTTGCCCATACCTTTTAAATAATGCATTGCAAATAGCAATTCTAGTTCAAAGAACTCAGCATCATAACTGTGTGACTGTTGTTTATATTAGCATTTACTGCATAAAATTTCTTAGCCTAGAAGTTGTAATAACACATTTATAACTCAAAAGAATACTCTATCGTGGAAACCTTCAAGTACTTACTTTTACTGAAGTTTCAAAATGCATTTTCTATTTTAAAGGCAAATTTAGGTAAGTATTCATTAAATACATAAAATAATAATAAAATTTTGCTTCCTTCATTAAAAAAAAACTATTAAAATAGATGTGTAAGGGCTCTGGATTTACTTTTCTTTTTCATATTCTGCCCTGTCTATGCATGCGTGTGCTTAGATGCTCAGTCACATCCAACTCTTTGTGACCCCATGGACTATAGCCCGCCAGACTCCTCTGTCCATAGGATTTTTCCAGGCAAGAATACTGGAGTGGGCTGCCATTTCCTCATGTTTAATGTTAAGCAAATTACATAGCCTTTCTATGTCTCTTTTGTGAAAATGGGGATAATAATCATCTCTGAGGTTTCTGCAGGAATTAATGGCATACACTAAGCATTATGTATAGTCTTCCAAACATCAACTGGCTTTATAGCACTAATAATAAAAAAGCTTGGTTCACTAATGAAAACTCACAATATGATGTACATATACATGTAAGATATAAGAATTGTTAATGATGTTTTAATTGGACTTTTCAAAGTTCATGACATATATGGACTAAACTATTTTTATATATTTCAAGTTGTAACACTATGATCCAAAAAGAGTCACTGTGTTAAAGGAATTTAAATATCAGATATAAGTCAGATACACCAAATCTTTCTAAAACTGAAATTACACAATCTCATTTTCTTCATTATTAAATTTCCTCTGCTGACATCAGCTAAGTGGCACTCTTTCCTTTACCATGTTCAGAGTTCTAACCTGAGTCATTCCATTTTGATCTCTTACAGATAATAAAGAGTTTTAAGTAAGATTTTGGTTTTGTTCTTTTTTTCTGTAAGCATAATTGTCATGGATATGTGTAAGGTTTCATGTGAAGAAAGGGTTTCACTGCTATTTAAAAAACAAAAAGAAAAAAACAGCAATAAAAAGTAGTAGTTTGGAAAACTACTGCTATATATTAAGATAATCTGTATATACTTATATTTCTAAAAGATAATCTAGTTAACACTAGAAAATAGTGTTAGTTTAATAGAAAATTTAATAGACTTTCTTTGGCTCAGGCTTAACCATTAGAAAAAATTCTTAAAAACAGGTTATCCTCCCCAGATTTAAAAAAAAAAAGCATATATGAGAAAATAAGCTATCTAAAATAGACATAATATCTTTTGCTATGGCTACTGAGAAATCATAATATCTATTTCTGACCTTAAAGCAGTTTAGCAAAGCATTTCAAAGGGGAAACAGAAAATTCAGTTATCCTAAGTCTTCACAGCATACTTCTGTAAATAGTGATTAAAGAAGAATTAAATGAAAAAAAAAATTGAAACAGATTTTTAAAAATTAAGTGGATCTTTAATTTTTCCTTAATGTATACTCTAAGGAAACTATAAGAGTACCTTATATTAGCATATGCTAAAGCTCAAAAACACCATCATTAATAGACACTAAAGCATAAAATTACATATTTATGATGATCAAATAGCTTTAACAGGGAATAAAGTTTTTAAATAATGGTTTGCATTGGCCTAACTTTAAAGCATTCCTGAGGATTCTTCATCCTCATAATCCAGCTGATATTCGGAAATTCTCAAAGATATTCTAATCTTGAGTATGTGTCACTAAAATAACTAATTTAGTTTTTAAGTTGTGTAGTTTTAAAAATTCACACTTAAGTCTGCTTTATAATTTTTAGTTCTGAAGAAAATCATCCCAAATTTTACAACAAAAATAAATACACTTTGGTTATTCACCATTTTGAGTCTATATATATATATGTAAATATAAATACTCTTTAATTATTCACCTATTTTAACTGAATGATTTTTATTTTAACAATTTTAAAAGTATCTAATTTAATTAGTTTCACAGTCAAAGTAATAGAATGTCATTCAACTTTGTGATACAGCTACTAAATGAACAGAATTTGATCACTACTTTACAATGTAACGTGTATTATAAGAACAGAGCATACATTTTACTGTGAATGCTCTCCAGTAAAGTTGTAGCAGTTAAGGAGGCGATTTCAATAGAAAAAATAATCTTCCTAATGATTTCAGTAAAACATACCCTAGTATTCTGAAGCGTTGTAAATTCCCAGCTCAGACAAACCCATATTTAAATGTAAGAACAGGAAACCTTCCTTATGTGGGAATTCAGGATTCTTGATTTCTAATATTTCTTGCTTCCTGCTGCTGCTCTATCCTCAATCACAAAGGCTGCCTACCGATAGCCCCTCCTAGAGAGAGAGAATCAAGTGTTAAAGGTAAATGCTTAAAGACTAAATCTCAGTACCTATTCTTTAGGTAGGTTTGTCTGTCCTTGGGAATCTCTGAAAATCAATCTCTCTTACTATTAAATAGAGCACATTATATAAAACTCCAGTTCAAAATCAACAAAAGTGATTTAGGAATTAAGAGCATCACAGGTTGATGCTTAATCTAAAGCCATTCAGCAGGACCTATCCTTTCGCCTTGATGGTCCCAAGATACGCAGTCTGGACCCCTAATGAAAATGCTCACCTGTAGGCAGCCTGCATATACACTACCACATTTAACCAGTTCTTTCAAGATAGTCCTTGTCAATGCATATTAATGAAACTATGGCTCTTTATAANATTAAAGCAAAATCATCTCAATTAAGTTTACACAGTTCATTCTGCAAAATAAACTCTAAGCCTTACCTTAACACAACCTTCTGATACATTGAATTTAAACACCGCCTCAAAAGGTTTCCGGTCAATAGGACATGAAGGCAGTGTCTGAAAAATCATTAACAAATTATAACTTTACAATGTCTCTTTAAAATAGGTCAAAATAAAACTTTAACATTTATGGGAAGTTTTTCACTGGAATAGGAAACAACAGAAAACCATTTTTTTCTTCTTTCAAAGATAAAACACTTTCTATCTGTGTCATGTCACAAATAAATACCATAGTTTTAAAAAATTCATTCAAACATTTACTGAGCAACTACCGTATGCTAAATAAGTGGAGTACAATGAACAAGAAAAAGAAGATCGCTGTTATCAGTTTAATACCTATTAAGACCTGCTCCCCAGTTGAGAACTACGGATACAATGAAAGGAAGCTGGGCTGAAATCATTAGTTCTGTGATCCAAAGCACTTGAGAAATTCTAAATAAGCTGTAAAAGGAATAGCTTGGACAGGTCCCTCACAGATTTTAATATTCTAAGCCAATATTTCCCCCCAAAGAAATCTTGAATAAGCAGCTGCACCAGCAATTTAAAAGGAAAAAAAACAGACATGAAGAAAAGGAAAGATTTCTCCACTCCTTCCTCATTCACATAGGTACCCTTTCCAGAAGTAGTTTCTTACATATCTTTTTGGAGATATCAACGTTTATACATAACATGTTGTATCTTTTAAATGTAAAATTCAGATGCTAAACTGAATGTTGTATTTCTCTTAATCACCTATCTTAGATTGGTAATTCTTAGATTGGCTCATTCTTAATATGTATGTCATTAACAGTTTCAATTTATATCTCCTTTTATATAAGTTGAAAATATTTTCATATTTAAGGGCTCTTAAACGATCCTTTTCTTTAAACCATCGATTCATTCCTTTTGCCTAACTTTATTAGTTTGCTGTTCTTTTACAAACTGCACTAGGCTTTCTTTATAGATTAAGAAAAATTGTCCTCTGCCCACTCTGTAATTCTAAATCTTTATTTTGACACAAATATTATTTCCTGTACTTTCAAAATTAATACGCATCAACTGTTAATTAACAGTTTCTCTGGTAGTATTATTAAATGTTTGTATAGGGAAAGGTTTATATTATTTAAATATTTTAAGATAAAGTATGTCATCTACTAGGGTAAAAGGAAACTTTCTGCAGTCTATGAAGCCCATACTAAAATGTAATATTTTAATACCTATGGTTATAAAAGTAACTCAGGATTCTAACAACTTAATAGTAATAGTCTAAAAGAAAAGCCAGTGTTTTCAAGTTTTGATAAATAATCCTATATACCCTAGTAGAAAAATGTGATTTTTGCTTCTCTTGACTTTGACACAAACCAAGATAAACCAAGTGCAAGCACAACAGAATGTGTGTGGCCCTTGATCAAAGAATACATTTTCACAAAAGCTTGTGAGTTACTTTGGGAGCAGCCAGAACATAAATTGAATTACTTTTTACTACCCTGCTAAAAAGTGATTTTTCTTTTCATAAGTAGAGAGGCCTTGATCAAATGCTTTACACCATATCTAAATTAGGAAATGTGACCTTCCTTACTATATTAAGTCGGTTCAGACTGGTAGAACCCACCTCAGCTTACTTCCAAGTACCATGGATTTAGGATGCTATTACTTTCCCTTCAAAAAAATTTGACCTTAAAAAACCACTACAAGGAGCAAGAAAGTTGCCCATACCTTTTAAATAATGCATTGCAAATAGCAATTCTAGTTCAAAGAACTCAGCATCATAACTGTGTGACTGTTGTTTATATTAGCATTTACTGCATAAAATTTCTTAGCCTAGAAGTTGTAATAACACATTTATAACTCAAAAGAATACTCTATCGTGGAAACCTTCAAGTACTTACTTTTACTGAAGTTTCAAAATGCATTTTCTATTTTAAAGGCAAATTTAGGTAAGTATTCATTAAATACATAAAATAATAATAAAATTTTGCTTCCTTCATTAAAAAAAAACTATTAAAATAGATGTGTAAGGGCTCTGGATTTACTTTTCTTTTTCATATTCTGCCCTGTCTATGCATGCGTGTGCTTAGATGCTCAGTCACATCCAACTCTTTGTGACCCCATGGACTATAGCCCGCCAGACTCCTCTGTCCATAGGATTTTTCCAGGCAAGAATACTGGAGTGGGCTGCCATTTCCTCATGTTTAATGTTAAGCAAATTACATAGCCTTTCTATGTCTCTTTTGTGAAAATGGGGATAATAATCATCTCTGAGGTTTCTGCAGGAATTAATGGCATACACTAAGCATTATGTATAGTCTTCCAAACATCAACTGGCTTTATAGCACTAATAATAAAAAAGCTTGGTTCACTAATGAAAACTCACAATATGATGTACATATACATGTAAGATATAAGAATTGTTAATGATGTTTTAATTGGACTTTTCAAAGTTCATGACATATATGGACTAAACTATTTTTATATATTTCAAGTTGTAACACTATGATCCAAAAAGAGTCACTGTGTTAAAGGAATTTAAATATCAGATATAAGTCAGATACACCAAATCTTTCTAAAACTGAAATTACACAATCTCATTTTCTTCATTATTAAATTTCCTCTGCTGACATCAGCTAAGTGGCACTCTTTCCTTTACCATGTTCAGAGTTCTAACCTGAGTCATTCCATTTTGATCTCTTACAGATAATAAAGAGTTTTAAGTAAGATTTTGGTTTTGTTCTTTTTTTCTGTAAGCATAATTGTCATGGATATGTGTAAGGTTTCATGTGAAGAAAGGGTTTCACTGCTATTTAAAAAACAAAAAGAAAAAAACAGCAATAAAAAGTAGTAGTTTGGAAAACTACTGCTATATATTAAGATAATCTGTATATACTTATATTTCTAAAAGATAATCTAGTTAACACTAGAAAATAGTGTTAGTTTAATAGAAAATTTAATAGACTTTCTTTGGCTCAGGCTTAACCATTAGAAAAAATTCTTAAAAACAGGTTATCCTCCCCAGATTTAAAAAAAAAAAGCATATATGAGAAAATAAGCTATCTAAAATAGACATAATATCTTTTGCTATGGCTACTGAGAAATCATAATATCTATTTCTGACCTTAAAGCAGTTTAGCAAAGCATTTCAAAGGGGAAACAGAAAATTCAGTTATCCTAAGTCTTCACAGCATACTTCTGTAAATAGTGATTAAAGAAGAATTAAATGAAAAAAAAAATTGAAACAGATTTTTAAAAATTAAGTGGATCTTTAATTTTTCCTTAATGTATACTCTAAGGAAACTATAAGAGTACCTTATATTAGCATATGCTAAAGCTCAAAAACACCATCATTAATAGACACTAAAGCATAAAATTACATATTTATGATGATCAAATAGCTTTAACAGGGAATAAAGTTTTTAAATAATGGTTTGCATTGGCCTAACTTTAAAGCATTCCTGAGGATTCTTCATCCTCATAATCCAGCTGATATTCGGAAATTCTCAAAGATATTCTAATCTTGAGTATGTGTCACTAAAATAACTAATTTAGTTTTTAAGTTGTGTAGTTTTAAAAATTCACACTTAAGTCTGCTTTATAATTTTTAGTTCTGAAGAAAATCATCCCAAATTTTACAACAAAAATAAATACACTTTGGTTATTCACCATTTTGAGTCTATATATATATATGTAAATATAAATACTCTTTAATTATTCACCTATTTTAACTGAATGATTTTTATTTTAACAATTTTAAAAGTATCTAATTTAATTAGTTTCACAGTCAAAGTAATAGAATGTCATTCAACTTTGTGATACAGCTACTAAATGAACAGAATTTGATCACTACTTTACAATGTAACGTGTATTATAAGAACAGAGCATACATTTTACTGTGAATGCTCTCCAGTAAAGTTGTAGCAGTTAAGGAGGCGATTTCAATAGAAAAAATAATCTTCCTAATGATTTCAGTAAAACATACCCTAGTATTCTGAAGCGTTGTAAATTCCCAGCTCAGACAAACCCATATTTAAATGTAAGAACAGGAAACCTTCCTTATGTGGGAATTCAGGATTCTTGATTTCTAATATTTCTTGCTTCCTGCTGCTGCTCTATCCTCAATCACAAAGGCTGCCTACCGATAGCCCCTCCTAGAGAGAGAGAATCAAGTGTTAAAGGTAAATGCTTAAAGACTAAATCTCAGTACCTATTCTTTAGGTAGGTTTGTCTGTCCTTGGGAATCTCTGAAAATCAATCTCTCTTACTATTAAATAGAGCACATTATATAAAACTCCAGTTCAAAATCAACAAAAGTGATTTAGGAATTAAGAGCATCACAGGTTGATGCTTAATCTAAAGCCATTCAGCAGGACCTATCCTTTCGCCTTGATGGTCCCAAGATACGCAGTCTGGACCCCTAATGAAAATGCTCACCTGTAGGCAGCCTGCATATACACTACCACATTTAACCAGTTCTTTCAAGATAGTCCTTGTCAATGCATATTAATGAAACTATGGCTCTTTATAACCCACTTTCAGGAATGTATCCCTACAAGACAAATGACTGTCAGTGATAAATTTAACAGCAAGAAAACAGTTTCTCTAACTACTCAAAAGAAATTTTCATTTTCTTAAACATGTATTACAACAGTTGGATAGAATTAATCTTCTTTTCTTTTATTTTGACATTTAATAGTTAGGACTTTCTTTTTCTAGCACAAAAAGAGGAAATCCCATAAACTATCTATATAAATCATTTTACAAATTCTGACATTTAAAATTAGACTATACACAAACATACATCCAACTGGTAAAAATAGAATATTAAATGAAAATCTATTATATATATGCTTTGGATATGAGCATTCACAATATAAACATATTCTTTTTCTACCAAAGGTTATACCAAAGAATTAACCTACAGAGTGAAAACAACTGGGAATTTGGAATAATCAGTCACAAATTCAAGTTCTGGAGAAGTCAGAACTAGCAACCTCTATAATCTACTTTAAGGATGAAGATAGACAGCCCTGAATCACCTACTGCATAAGTTGTAATAATTAAATGAATTAATGTATTAAACAATGCTTTATAAAGATAAGGACTAATGGTAGTGCTCCCCAGATATGTTTAAATTATTGTTCACTGAGAACTATTTAAAGATTTGGTTTAGTTCAGGAATAAAGAAAGATTAAATTTTAGCAAAAACTGTTGGGAAAATCCAGGTAATAAAACTTTGCTGAATTATGTTACTGAACAATAATCTAATCATCAGAATGATACACCAATTTTTCTACCCACTGCTTAAGGGAACATCTGTATAAAGCACATCAGTAGTCAAGACATAAGTCAACTAGTCATATTTTGATTTTTTTGGTATATTAATTCAAAAATATACTCCTCACCTGTCTGCATTGAACACTATTGTCTGACTTCTTCAAGAACCATATATCACCACAGTAAGACTTCATTTCTAGTCTCATGAGAGAAAACATATCCTTGCCAATTGTCAAATTTTTATTTCATTAACCTTATTTTCTCAAACTGAAGCTGTCAGCAAGTTGAGGGAGGATAATTTGTTTATAGTGGGAAAGTTAACCACATTTAATAATTACTTTAAAAATAAGGGGAATATTTACATTACTTAAAAGTGAAAAGAACCACAGTGGATATCAAGAACCTCCTAATCACAATATCGCATATTCCTTTAAATAAGAGTTAAAAAAAAAAACCAAAACCTTAAACACTTCAAACATGAAATGTTTCCGAGTCCTCAAACTTTAACCTTTTGAGGGTCAAAATTTTAACCATTTCTTGACAACGTGTCAAACCATAAATCTTATTTTCTTAACGTGTATGTGTAGCTTACCCTATTGAGTATCGTAATTATGACTGGCTGTGAATACTATAGCCATGTGTCAAACTACTCTAGCCTTCACCTTTCTAGTTATCTCACTTTCTTTAAAATGTGCAAACTCAAACAATCAAGACTAAACTTAGGTGTAAACTAAATGTCCTCAATATGTTTAGATTGCATTTTTGCTCACAGTAAAAATACTTAACTTTCTAAATAGCTGGTAAAGTTTAATGTATTGATTCTTTAGTTCCAGGTTCTCAGTTCCAATACTGATGCTTTAAAATAGCAAGAATTTCAACTTTCTTAATGTGTCAATTACTATGTCTTTGTTTAGATTAATATTCTACTTCAAAATCATCAATTTTATAAAGCAACAGGCTTACCATCTCTTGAGAACCTTGAAATTAAACACAGAGTAGAGTAGACATGTTTAATTTAAATTTATTCTAGTGTCCCTAATGGGAAGCCATTAGGCTGTGGGCCATGAAGATCATCATTTCCATTATTCTGAATCTTTCTGCCCTAGGTAAAGTAGATGCTATGAAATATCCAGCAACTAAATTCAGTTTCTTACTCACTTAAAAGTCCTCATCTAGCTTTTGTTTCAAATAACCACAGAATCAAAATTTTAGAGCTTAAAGAAACTGAAACTAATAGTGATTTTGGATATAGGTATTTTAAGAACACGAGAAATTCCAGGTGTGTGTCCAAAATAAATATACTAGACTATTATATGCTTTAATTTTACTTGTTTCTTATGGAGAATTTCTTCAATGCCTAAAATATTATGGTGACAGTAAATAAATGAGTTCTTCTTGGTTCTTGGTAACAGTTCCACATCATATTTTAGTGAAGCTTGAGTACAAATCTCAGATAGCTCAGCAGAACTTCTGAAAGACAGAGAAGACTAGGAAGGTGACTCTGAATACAGTTTGTACTTTTTTCTTCTGTAGATTTTCAATCACTGTAAATCTCACTTTTGATTTCTAACTTCCTACTAGAAGTGAACATTAGTAAAATTTAAAACTATCGGTCAATTTTTAAAAAGTATTTTTATTTCAGGCTCTCTCTTGAAGTATCTGGAAACAAATTAAGAGTTCAGGATCCTTGCCCTGAATAACAAATAACCATTAACACAGTAAT
Organism: Neotragus pygmaeus; assembly: GCA_006410875.1. Lineage (NCBI taxonomy): Eukaryota > Metazoa > Chordata > Mammalia > Artiodactyla > Bovidae > Neotragus > Neotragus pygmaeus. The sequence goes on along the minus strand of SJYV01044811.1, from coordinate 67,984 downwards.
TTAAATGAAAGAATATGTATGAAAGCCTTATTAGCACAAGCCTGGCCAGTTACTAAGAGACTGAATATGGACACTTATTGCTAAAACCAAAATCCAAAGTAAACTACATGCCTCTTTTTAAGAATAGAAGGAGGCTGAGGAAAATGAGAAGAGACATCTTAATAACTAATGGTCATAAATAACTACACTAGTGGATATGAAATGTTTCATTTGTCAAAGTGCTTATATATCTCAACATATCTGATTTTTTTATCATACCAATAAAAGATTCAAACGGAAAATTTAGTTCAAATCCTAAGGGATTTTGTTAACTAGTATTCATTTATTGTTTATACTGAACATTTTATTAGAAGACTGTGTTCTTGTTACTGCTCAACTTAAATGGCTTATTTAATTGATATATGCTATTCCCATTACGGACAATGAAATAATTCAGAATATTCTGTTTATTCTCTACTTTCAAAGTTAACTACTTTTGTTTAAACATTATCGCAATTCCGATACTCTCTAACACAATTAATGGTAGTACAACAGATAAGTATTTTCTTTAAAGCAATTTGCTTCAATAAAATATTTATATCCAAAGAAGTAACACAAAACAAGAAACAAGCGAGAAAAGTGCTGATTGTAGCATTATGTATGTAATCAAGTATTTTCGACCTAAAAATATTCAGCAAGAGTTTAAGAACAGACAAGTTTAGCACTATTTAGTAGAGCTGAATATGTACATAGTCTACAACCTAGTAGTACCATTTTAAGATTTACACTCTAGAGAAACCTTGCACACCATGATAAAGCTAATGGTTGTATCAAAAATACATGTAGTGTAATGAAGGAGGTGAATCAAGTCTACTTTATATATTCTAATCTCCAGAGAAAAACACACATTCAAATCACGGCTGTTGAACTTCCCTGTAATGTGGTCACTGCATATAATCTTACGAAAAGCATCAAATTGAAGACTTCTGCCCATCTAGTAACGGTTTCTCTACTGGAAGCAAAAGCGCTTCTATTTTTAAGATATCTAATCACAGAGCAAACCGTGGTGCACAAATTTAACATAGATGAAATCATTAGTTGGGTGGCAGAGAAAAATATGCATTCTCATTTCATTAGTAAACACTCTTGCAAACACACAGGACTGTTCAGAATTATACTAAATAATTAAACTCAAAAGATTTTTTCCCAAAATACATTTCCACCTATCCTGAGTCCTTTCTTGCCAAACACCAGTTTAGACTTTTATCTAATTAAAACTGTTTCAAGTATACTATTATGAATTCAAATGGTATAACAAATCCGTTTTTCCTCCTCCCAGAACTTGGCCATAGTCAGTATAGTTATGCTCCCTTTTCCACACTATTAATGAAATATAGGTAAGACACAGAACTGTGAAAACCCCAATTATCCAAAAGGCAATTAATTCTAACGTGCTTAAGGACAACAAACAATTTGAATGCAGCTAAAACTAAAAATATTTTTAAGCTTTATTTCCTTTACTTTTACACACTGACAAATTACTAACTCAAAAAATATAGCATGATCTGTGTGAGAATTTATTTCACAATTCATAACAATAGGGCTCATAATGAATACTCACTGTACAGTAGTATTCTGATCTACCTGTCACAAACTGTATCAACATAATACATTAAAAGTCCCAAATTTTTCTATTTCTCAATCATTTACTATCTATGAAGAACCTCAATAATATCTCTAACTTTTAAATTAGTTCATAATACGGGCATTAGAAAATGCAGTTATAAATTTATTTCTGCCTCTTAAGCTATGAGACCTTGGCCAAGTTATAGAACACAGAATCCAAGTTTCCTCATCTGTAAAATGGAAAGACACTGTTACATCTGTTCTGGTTATCCCACAAGGCAGATATAAGGAAGAAATTTAATAATCTATATACAAATTCTCTGAAAAATATAAAACACAAAGCAGAGAGAAAGCATTATTAGTAGTAAGCAGATATAATCATAAGAGGGTCAAGAACACTAAAGATGAATTACCGTGTTTCTACCAGAAAAAAAAAC
>SJYV01044811.1:8855-62963 GCA_006410875.1 Neotragus pygmaeus | reverse complement strand
GAAAAGTGAAAGTGAAGTCGCTCAGTCGTGTCCGACTCTTCACGACCCCATGGACTGCAGCCCACCAGGCTCCTCCGTCCATGGGATTTTCCAGGCAAGAGTACTGGAGTGGGGTGCCATTGCCTTCTCCAGACTTTCACTAAAGGAAAGACTTTTTTTTCAGAAAGAAAAAAGAGAATGGAAAAAAAAAAAGACCATAATGATACAAAATTTGAACAAAAAAAATGTCATTCTGAAATCAGCAGGGAGCAAAAATTTAAGAATAAAAACAGTTCAGTGAACTAAAAATCCTGATTGATTGCAACAAGACATGAGATGAGTAAAAAAAAAGTGTGCACTTTCTATTTAGGCAGCTATTTCAGAGTTTAAGAACAACGAAAATATGTAAACAAAAAAATATGTGCTAACAGTTTGGAAACACTAAGTTTTGCTTTCAACACAAAAGCTTTATAAAAATTAAGTTACCTTGCATATCTTCATAGTCCTGATCACCCACATTTGGAGTATATATAGTTTTCTTCTTCATTTCTCCTTGAAAAACGATTTCCTACAGGATGAATGATAACAGAATTTTTATGTTTGCCTTGTACAAATATACATAATTTATTTTTTAAATCCCAAACTCTAAGAAATTATTTTACACATAAAAGAATAAAATATGAATCAAGTCAGTAAATTTTCTGGATAATCCAGTATACTTTTATACTCCCTGCCACCAAGCAGTCTTTCTGAAAGGAGAAGCCTTATACAGGTATTAAGTAACGAAGACTCATGATAAATTTTGTGGTATAGACATGAACACAATTGGAGCTTAGAGAAAAGAGATCAGTTTGGACTAGAGTTTTTATTGAAGTTGACAGGTTATGTATTTTAAGAAGCTTAAACACATTTAAGCAGCAACACAGAATGAACGAATAAAATGGCATATAGGTAGGCCAATCTGATAACTAAGAGTAAGTGGTAAAAGTACAACTGTGTGTATATATTGAGGAGGGATGGGCATGTAAGGCAAGAAGTTCACCTGAAAGATTACAGTGAAGGTAACAAGAGCAATATATATCAAGCTGAGCTAGATTATAGATGGATTTCTAGTGATTGACTGAGAGGTTTAGATTCAATCTTACAGATTCCTCTGAAGACTGACATGATGTAAGCAATATACATGAATCTTTTAAAGGAATGATCTGCAAAACACAGAATGGATTATAGTGGGGAGAGATTAGAAGGAAAGATGTTTGCACAGTTAGAGTAACTGGCTGTGAAATTTATAGAGGAGCAAGAAATTAAAGAGCTGAAGTATTTCCAACATTTGTTAACTACATAAATACAGGGAAGGAGTAAAGATTATTTTGGCCTAGAAGACTAGGAAAATGGTGATTACAAGAGACAAAATGAGAAACAGTCAAGAAAATTAATTTGTTAGTTAAGGAGAACAAATTTATGAGGTAAAATTATTTTTTAACCAACTCTTAGAATTCTAGGGCTTTCCAGGCAGCTCAGTGGTAAAAGAATCTGCCTGCACTGCAAAAGACTCAGGAGACTCCAGTTTTACCCCTGGGTTGGCAAGATCCCTGGAGGAGAAAATGGAAACCCATGAGTACTCTTGCCTGGAAAATTCTATGGCAGGCTACAGTCCACGGAGTCACAAAGAGCTGGACACAACTGAGCACACATGCACTCTTTAGAATTCTTTCTTGAATTATTGCAAGACAAGCAATTGCAAAGAACTATTCAAATATATTTTGGAGTATCTAGGCACAAGAAACCACTGATAAGTTCATCAGTTATGGGTCGCCCATGTGTGAATGAAGTAATTTTTTCTATTAGATTTTTAAATAATGTAAACCTGTGAATTTCTACATTAAAGGTTATGTATTGCCTAGGAAAATTCTCTATTAGGTTAAGTAGGGAGAAATGCAAGGGCCCATACTTTGACTCAAAACTCAATCAGAAACTAACATATAAAAGAATAACTTAAAGGTTTCGATAAGTTAAAAATCAGAATTTCAACTCGGTTTCAATCATAGTCTGCCTTAATAAACATAGAACGTCAAGAACAAAAGGAAAACCTTTCACTCAGCCTACATGCACAACATTTGCTATATTTTTGGTGCTATTCTTTAGGTTTCATGTAACAGCTTAACAAGGTAAATACATTCACTTCTCCAAGTGAGATGTGCCAGGAGGTTTTAAGCAGAGGCCAGCTCCAAACCACTGCATTCATCTAGAGGGGGCAATTAAAGTGGTTTGCACTAAAAGGAGAAGCAAGGGTGATAAAAAGTGCTCAGATTACAGCCGTTTTCAAAATGCAGCCATCAGGATAGACTGACTATAGCTTAAGTGTTAGAGAAGATCCCAGGATAACTTAACGGTATTCAGACTTGAGTAACTAGAATGACAGAATAGCTAAGATAGAACACTTCAAAAATATTCAGATAGTCATAGGTTGTTGTCCCACTTGATGTTTACTCAGAAGGACAGGATCAATATCACTTGAGAACCTGCCACAAATGCAAGATACCTCAGGCAGCACCCTAGCTAGCAAGGAAGAATCTGCGTTTTATCAAGTTCTGTGTAAGACTCATATACACAGTAATGCCTAAGAAACACTACTACAAACAACTTCCAAACCAAGCTGATTTTAGAATTATTTTAAACTTCTGTATGATCTACAATTGAGTATAATTCTTCATTTGGATAAATTCATAACATACCATCTCTCTCATTATGACTGAGAATTCCAAAAAAAAAAATTGTAACTTTTGTCATAAGCAAATCCGTGCTTATGACACTGCCCAGCAAAAACAAGCAAACAAGCATCGAATGCTAACCATTACTATTAATGCAGATCTTCCATCCAAATCCGTCTTAAATAAAACCAGGAAGCACCTCCAATTAACTACTCAAAAATTTGACACTCCCTCTAAGGATGTTATTAATATTTTTATTTTCCCTTGAAGAAATCATTAAAAGGCTATTTTTCAGTGATGCATGTGTTAAGGAGGATTCTATCTATTATTATAAGCCAGCAGTCAAAAGCTGGCTAAGTATTTTCTGTAAATAAAGTTTTGTTGAAGAACAGTCATGTTCATTTCTTTGTATTTCCTATGGCTGCTTTTGCACTACAATACCGAAGTTGAATAATTACGACAGAAACCACATACTCGGTGTGAAATGAAAATATTTCCTGACATATTAATCAACAAGAAATGACACAGCCATCAGCTATCTCTGGCCTCTCTATGTGAATGAGGACTCCCACAGCTGAGATCCAGCAGATGCTGCCACCCCTTGCGATGACTGCTGAGGAGCCGGGGAAGCAAGCAGCAAGGTGAGCAAGGAAGCAGGGCTGGCCCCAGACGGCTGAGGCGCACGTGAGAGGAGTGAAGGCAGCGAGCCCTGAGGCCTGCGTCTGCCCAGACACAGAACGCTAAATGCCTTAACCTGATAGCTGATCTTTGACTTCAGATTGCCTGCTCCCTTTGTTGCAAACTTGTATATAGCCTGACTTCCCCTCCTGCCCCCCTGGAGCAGTTTTCTCAGAAATACTGAGATGCTACCTCCCGGGCTCAGAGGCCTAAACATTCCCACCAAATAAAATAACTCTACTTTCAGGTAGTGACCTATTTTTTTGTCGACAGTGGCAAAGTCTACAAAAATTATGACTGGCCCTTTTCAGAAAAAGTCTGCCAACCCTATTAAAGACTGCCTATAAAAGGCTGCCTCTTTGGAGATGTAGCTCAGTCTCTCACTGAAAAGCCCCTCAAACTTTCTTAGGTATAGGCATTGATTTTACATTTGTATTCAACTGGTACCACAGCACAACAGCTAATTACTATACATCTGGGTCAATGCTTCTGCAATGGTTCCTTGAGTTTCTTTCAAAACTGCCTGACGGCCATGTACTTTTGTTGGTTTATGTACATTTATTTTATCAATCTGGCTTCTAGAGTTGTCAACTTGTTTTCAACTGTTTGCTTTAGAGTAAAGTTGAGGCAATTAACTCTTTCAGCTTAATGGTTATTTCCTTTCCAGCTTCTTTGCTACATAATCCACTTAACTGCTTCTGATCTGTCACTGTTCATTTTTAAATCTCTTGCAGAATGCTCCCCTTAATTTTTTTTGCTACCTGATTTCCACCATAAAGCAATCTTATTAGACGTTATAAATAGACCTGTTTGCCTCAAGGGGGCTATTTTGACAAGCTTTTGTTTAAAATATTCTTTATTTGCATGTTTGGTGCTGGAGCTGTAATACTAGCACTCTTCAGCACAGAGAGGAATGTACTATTACCACAGGTTTTAGAAAAAAACTGTTTGCATTCAAACACTAACTAGTCTGACACTTACTAGTAGTGTGACAACTTCTTTAAGCCTGTTTCCTCATTTACAAAATGGAAATAAAGTAGTAACCATTTCAGTCATTATGAAAATCAAATTACATAAACACGTAATCCATTTAAAGTNGCATTCAAACACTAACTAGTCTGACACTTACTAGTAGTGTGACAACTTCTTTAAGCCTGTTTCCTCATTTACAAAATGGAAATAAAGTAGTAACCATTTCAGTCATTATGAAAATCAAATTACATAAACACGTAATCCATTTAAAGTGTTCAGTTCAGTTGCTCAGTCGTGTCCAACTCTTTGTGACCCCATGAATCGCAGCACACCAGGCCTCCCTGTCCACCACCAACTCCGAGAGTCCACCCAAACCCGTGTCCATTGAGTTGGTGATGCCATCCAACCATCTCATCCTCTGTTGTCCCCTTCTCCTGCCCTCAATCTTTCCCAGCATCAGGGTCTTTTCAAATGAGTCAGCTCTCCGCATCAGATGGCCAAAGTATTGGAGTTTTAACTTCAACAACAGTCCTTCCAATGAACATCCAAGACTGATCTCCTTTAGGATGGACTGGTTGGATCTCCTTGCAGCCCAAGGGACTCTCAAGAGACTTTTCCAACACCACAGTTCAAAAGCATCAGTTCTTCTGCGCTCAGCTTTCTTTATAGTCCATCTCTTACATACATACATGACTACTGGAAAAACCACAGCCCTGACTAGATGGACCTTTGTTGACAAAGTAATGTCTCTGCTTTTGAATATGCTGTCTAGGTTGGTCATAACTTTCCTTCCAAGGAGTATGTGTCTTTTAATTTCACGGCTGCGATCACCATCTGCAGTGATTTTGGAGCCAGAAAAACNTTTTTTTTTTTTTTTTAGTTTGTTTTGCTTTAATCTGTTTTACACATGAAGAGACCAATGTTTAGAATACATAATTAACTTGCTTAAAGCCATTCCGTTACTAAGTAACACTGAGAACTTGAATCTCAGTCTGATGCTGAAACCCATGAACTTTACTATTTTTCAAACCAGAATGCTCAGAATCTGTGGGAAGAGGGTGAGGTATATAGATTTAATCTTGGAGAACTTTGAAGTTTCTATTTCCTTTAAAAGTTTACATACTCTATTTAAGTGTGAGGAATCAATGCCAAACTGAAGTGATGGAGCCTGTGGCTTGATGCCAGAGTCAAGAACATCCCATACTTCCTCACTGATTACTTGTGTTTAACACATTGACCTTTACATTTGTACATGTGGTTGAGATTAAGAATTCTCTTTCACATTCATGTAGGTATACTGTGATTGACCCAACACATCAGGCTATGATGACAGTATTGCCACTGACCATCTACTTACCAGGCTCAGACAGCACATTCATTTAGGTTTTTCATCCTTTGATCAGAAAAATTCCTTCACTTAACAGAAGGAAACTTCATCTGCTTTGTTCCACCACCAGCACATTTCCAAGTCATTTGATGTCAAAATAAGAATAGTTCATCATATTCATCTTCTCTGCCAATAGCTGTCCATGTTCCTTACTTTTTTCAGAAAAGAGCTAAGATAATTTAAATATCATTAAACATAGAGGATAAACGTTGTGTGGTTGGTAGGAAATAAATAGAATGTTCACAGTGACCACATTTTCTAAACCAGTGAAACCAGGACAGACAGGCTGACAAGTACAAGTTTATTTATGGGGTAGATGGAAGACACTATTTGATCAAGACTGACCTAGAAATACAAGAACATATGGTCACCCCAAAAAATTGGTATTCTCCATTTTTAGCATATTGAGTTTAAAGGATAATTGTCGGCTTGCCTTGAACAAAAGTTTAAAAGAAATTCCTTAGGGCAACTGATCTTTCAAACTATTAACTATGGGGATTGATGGGGATTTAATCTCTATATCAGACATTTTCAAGGACATATTAAGGCAGTGCACTAGGTAGTCTTTTTCTTTCTGTGTACTTTAAAGGGGAAAAGGAGAATTAGATATCATCTATGAATTTCATTCAACAGATTCTTATTGTGCTCTAGCCAAATGTCCAGCTCATCACTAGTTACTTGGGGTCAAGATGAGGGTCAAAGCACACAAAATGAAGTGTGAGATATACTCCTAATAATTTTAGTGTAATATTTTGAGTGGAGAAGGCAATGGCACCCCACTTCAGTACTCTTGCCTGGAAAATCCCATGGACAGAGGAGCCTGGTAGGCTGCAGTATCATTATCTTACTTTTTTGGCTTGTGCTAGGAGAATAACAACTACACCTTAACAATTGGAAGATTATGAGGATTGGGTTATCTGTTCTGGATCATAAACTTTAAATAAAATTTTACCTTGTGGAGAAGGAATTTCTAGATTCTGTGAACCTTAAGATTAATGCCCTCAGTACAATACTCAGTGAATAAGAAGTGCTCAATAAATTTTATCTACTCAGCCTTCAGATATTTGGTGAGTACTGCTATAGCCAGGTGTTGTGCTAGAGTGACTAAGTACAAGGCTTAGCATGCCCTAGTGTTTAACCTCGGTAAACACGGATTCACTATGAAATCAGGCAGATAAAGAGGTAACTGCAGTACTCCATGGTAAGTCCTCTGGGGTGGGAGGCAGGTGGTGAACCCTTGGTGCTATGTCAGATCCAGAGTGCAATGTCAAGGAAGTTTCTCAGTCTTGATATACCAGTGACTTTTGAAAGGTGAATAGATTAACCAGGTTAAAGAGTTGGGGAAGGGAGGGTGAAAAACTGAATGAACAAGGGTTCAGAGAGAAAGGAAAGAAGAAAGCGATGAAGGAAGGGAGATAATATGAAGTTATGGCTTCCTTGGAGGGTGGGAATGTTTATTGTGATTTGGACCCTGAGGTTTTTGAAAGTGAATAGAGGAAATGCAATTAATAAGATATACTTCCCTGGTGGCTCAGATGGTAAAGCATCTGTCTACAATGTGGGAGACCTGGGTTTGATCCCTGGGTCGGGAAGATTCCCTGGAGAAGGAAATGGCAACCCACTCCAGTACTCTTGCCTGGAAAATCCCATGGATGGAGGAGCTTGGTGCAGGCTACTGTCCATGGGGTCCCAAAAAGTCGGGCACGACTGAGTGACTTCACTTTCATTTCACTTTCTATAGGATAAGTTATGATAGCCATTGTGAGGTCTGGTAGGCAACTTAAACCCTTACGATTTGAGTTGGGAAACTGGAAGCTGTTAGAGGATAATAGCTGTTAGAGGTGTTTCTGGAGAAGTACTTATATGAGTATTTTAGACATAAATACAACACAACAAAACAATAAGATATTTTGATTTTTTTTTTTTTTCTTGACAGATCCCAAAGTATGGTTAACAAAGAACTGAGAAGCTAGTTGGACTATGTGCGTTAGCTTCACTAGTGGCTTTCCCTTTCTCTTCTCTGATTCCTTTTTTCCATCTTTGCTTTTTTCCATCTTTGTCTTTAATATAAGACATCTTTGCTTGTCTTTTATTCTGTCTGTGATTATTTTATGCCCTATTTTTAGGGTCAGAATTTTGTTAGCCTCCTATAAAATCAATATTTAAAGTCAAATGTTATGCTGAGAAATATTAATACTTTAGTCCTGTAGCTAAGAAGACATTTGAAATTCAGACAAAATTCCTGGATATTAACAATGTTGAATTATTGTAAATAGGTGGTTTGCATGTTCTTAAAAAGATTCTTATTAATTTATGACTTTTTTAAAATCAAGAAAGTCATAACCTCTCTATGATAGTAAAATTTTACTATGTATACAACATTTTTTTCAAAATGTCATTGCCCACCATGGCCTAGCCCAAGTTTCAAAGTTTATAGTACCTGGTTCATAGTCTTGAGTCTGCCTCTAAATAACTGTATATTCTTGGATAAATCAGTGCCCTGAGTTCTGAAATATAACCTTGCTTGGTTCCACCATTCCTTGCAAGCTATCTTATTGCCCCAGATAAATAGCTACTCGCTCTGTGCTTTGGTATTTTCAAGAGACCTCCAGAGTCTCCTGCTAGGTGCTTTTCGTCATACTCACGACATCCTCTCTTGTGATTCCTCCAAAAACTCCTGCTTCACTTTAAACCTATTTTTCCTTTTGCTTCTTCCTTTTGCACCTAAAAAGATTGTTCATCACATATTTATCTGTTGAAGATGTAATTAAATTAAGCCCCTTAGTTTTCTTTCACTGAGCTACAAATTTATCTTTTCTATCACCTGGGGAGGTGAAATATGGCCAATTGGAGAGTTGAAATATGGCCAATTTGAACTTATTTGGCTTTTAATTATTTGAAGAGAGATGAATAATAATCTCTTTATGAAAGTGGAAGTGGTAATATGAGTATTAATTATTATTTGGATTAATTATTATCAGACCTTTGGCATCTATAGATAAAAGATGCTGCCACATTAAGCTGAAAGTGTAAGCCAAGTAAGGATATTTATGTTTTCTTTCTTTCTTTCTTTTTTTAATTCCTCATTTATTCTGGTCTGATACAGTGACTTGATTTAACCAATAGAATGCCTTTCCATTCTAAGGTATTGTTAGGCCTTTCCAGGTCTAAGCCTTGAGGAGGTTTGGCAGCTTCAGTTTTTGTACTTTGGGAAGTCCTGACCCACTACATAAGAAGAGACCATGGTCTGGAAGAGCCATGTGATGAGATCACATTAGGAGAGACCCTGAGTGTACATAGAGAGGTGCCATGTGTCCCAGCTGTTCTCCAAGGTGCCACTCTGCCCAGAAGATGCTTTACCTCAGGACTTTGAGCAGTTCAGAGGGGCAAGGGGCTGAGGACTTGTTCCAAAAGACCAGCATCTTGTTTCCAGTGGCAGCCTGTGAGACAAGGGCAAGAGTGGGGACTTGGTATCCAGTATAGACAGCCATAGCATCCTTTCCAGAATCTTCTTTTAATGCAATTTCTGGTCCCCTAACATCCCTCATTTTCCTCTTTAGAAAAAAACAAACAAACTTTTTTTCACCCATTTCTTCCATACACATTTCCTGGCAACCATCACTCTGTATCAATGAGCTTGGTTTTGTTTCTTGGTGTGTTTGAATTTTGCATATAAGAAAGATTGTGTGGTATTTATCTTTTTCTGACTTATTTCAGTTCACCCTTTCATGAACACTTAAGTTATTTCAGTTGTTTTGATATCTTGGCTATTTTAAGTAATGCTACAATAAACATGAGGTGCATACATCTTTTTGATAGTTATTTCATTTTCTTAAAATAAATACCTAGAAGTGGAATTGTTGTATTATATGGTAGTTTCTTTTTCTTTTTTTTCCCATCCTTCCACCCTCCCTCCCCCTCTTTCTTTCTTTCTTTTTTTAAGGACCCTCTACACTGTTCTCCATAGTGGCTGCACCAATTTACATCCCCACCAACAGTGCACAAGATTTCCTTTTTCTCCACCTTCTCACCAGCACTTATTACTTTTGTCTTTTTGATAAAAGGCATTATTACAGGTGCATTTGGGCTTAACAGTCTTCTAGACAGTGTAGGAACTGGGAATAAAGCCCAAGACACAAACCATTCCGTACAGGGACATAATGATGAGAGGGAAACGGACCTAGGAGGAAGGGCACTATACCGCTGAGCCAGGCTCTCCCCCCAGTTTCAGATATCCACAGCGTGCTCCCTCCTGCTCTGGGTGACCTCTTGCCCAGTGTGTATCCTCATCCTTCCAGCCGTCCTTCACTTGTATTTCTTGGTCCCCTTATCCTTCTCTTCCAACATCTATTAGAGAAACTGGTGAATTTGATTTTTCTTGTAAACCATTCTCTTGGTTTTATTTCTAGAAGAAATAATATTGTTACCTATGCCAATCAAGTAATCACTAAAAATAATTTTATTTTGAGACTGTTATGAATTAACACCATTGTGCTGAATTAATGTATGGTTGTTTTTAAAAGCTCTTTTTTCAAAACATATCAAAACCAGGATTCCTTTATCTTTGTATGTGTGTGTGAGTATGGGGGCATTTCGAAAAAGATGGGACATTATAAATAAGCAGCAGAACTAAAATAAAAAATTAGATCCAGAACCATGCTTTAGGGGACTTTTCACCTCTGAATTATTAATTTTCAAGTCTGTTTTATAACTCTGTTTTCTTTCTTTCTAAATGTAGGCTTGCATTTTCTTCTAGATATGTGAAGTTTAGGCATGATTTAATTCTCTAAGTGTTTACTGAATATTTATCATATGCAATCAGCTAATCTAAAATCTGCAGGGAATATAAAGAAGAAGATCTGTTCTCAAACCTCCTGGGAAAAAAGCATTGCAGGAAGGGAAATAAAGCAAATGACTTGGAGAAGAAAACATCTTTTTACTTTGAAGCATTTGTCTTAAAAACTGACCTGCACAAAATATAAGCATCTCATGATAGTTCTAGTTATCTAAAATCCCTACACCGGCATATTTGCTACGTAGATCTTTGGCAAGGATGTGCCTGGCATTTGTACTGAATCTCCGAGAGTGATGGGATTATCTATACTAACCCAGACATACTTTTGGAGAAAGCAATGGCACCCTACTCCAGTACTCTTGCCTGGAAAATCCCATGGATGGAGGAGCCTGGTGGGCTGCAGTCCGTGGGGTCGCTAAGAGTCAGACACAACTGAGCGACTTCACTTTCATTTTTCTCTTTCATGCATTGGAGAAGGAAATGGCAACCCACTCCAGTATTCTTGCCTGGAGAATCCCAGGGACGGGGGAATCTGGTGGGCTGCCATCTATGGGGTTGTACAGAGTCAGACACGACTGAAGAGACTTAGCAGATATACTTTTGTACTATGTTTCTCCTTCAAATCACATGCATATTTGTGGAAAAGTTGGTTGACAGTAGCACAAACTGAGTGAATCTTGTTATATTCACCATACGTGGAACTCCCAGCCCATTTTCCCTGCCCTCACTTTCGAAATTAGATCAGAGCTTTGTGACCTGGTGGTCTCTAGAAATCCAGTGCAGTCTCTCGCTATTTATCAGTGCTACGCTAGCAGCATAAAGTGTGAAATGAATCAATCCCATCCTAGACTTCCTCGTCTCTGAAGACAGTAGCTGAGAATCTATCACTCTACCCACAATTTTAGTGAGTAGGGTTTATGTTATTAAGATTAGGATCATTTGACTTCAGTAAAATATGAATTTCTTGAATGATCTCTGGAAAGGAGCATGCTAAAATGGGAAATGCAGCTTACGGGAAAAGAAATCTGAAAATGGCACATGTACTCGAAGTAAAAAGTGATAGTTTCATGTTATAGAATCCAAGGCTGAGCCCAGATGCCCTCCGTGGTGAGAGAGAATCTGGAGAGTGAATAGTGGGAGAGTAGATTTAGCCTAGAGGTGTCATCAGTACCTCTCTAGTGACCCCAAAACAAAATAGTGTAATTCCTTGATCTGAACAATTTACATCTTCTCATATGTGTCCAAAGTGTAAATAAAAATGTCTTGTACATTTTGCTCTTTTTGTATACTCTAACTTACAATACAACACTGTGCGGGATACACGAACCTACACATGGGATAAAATTGCATGGATCTGATACACACATACTCAGATACACACATACAAATGAGTACAAGGGAGTCAGCAATCCCTGAATCATATGGGTAGATTGGATCAATGTCAATAGCCTGGTTAGGACAGTGTACTAAAATTGTTCAAGGTGTTATTATTCCTAATAGTGAGCAATGGGAAAATGTCTGTACTTTATTATAGCCACATGTGAAGCTGCTGTTACATCAAAGCAATTTTTTAAAAGTCACGGACTGGTTATGCAAATATACCTTCAAGACAAGTCTCCTAAGCACCCACTTCAAACATTGTGGACCCTAACCCTTCATGTATAGACATTCTAGAACTGATATCCTGAGCCCTGAACACTAGTCTCCTGCTGTAAACAATATTTTAAAGTGACTTTTAAAATATTTAAAATAAAATAGGGGAGTCTAAGAATGAAAAAACTAAGAAAATATCTAGAACATTGAATTTAGCATTAGAATTTAAGCTGTTCAGGGCCACTATGGGAATTTCCATGGTGGCTCAGATGGTGAAGAATCTGCCTGCAATGCAGAATATCTGAGTTCAATCCCTGGATCAGGAAGATCCCCCAGAGAAGGGAATGGCTACCCACTCTAGTATTTTGCCTGGAAAATTCCATGGACAGAGGAGCCTGGCGGGCTATAGTTCATGGGGTAGCAAAGTCGGACACGGCTGAACAGCTTACACTTTCAGGGCCATTGTATTCCTCTTAATATTCTTTGTGAACTTCTTGTGGAATGGGTGGCACAAATTTTTAGTCTTTAATGATTTTATAAAATTAAGAAAAAATAACTTCTTCTTTGCTCAATTTAGACTTCATTTTTCCTGACTGTTAATCTACATTTAAATATGATTTAGGGAGCTCGAGCCAAACTTCATAATCCCTAATAATGCACAAATGCCAAAATAAAAAGGTAACTAGATCACAGTATTGCATACTGTAGATAAACTCATTGACTAGTAACTGTTTTAATAATCTTTTTCATCTCCTGAAAACTTGGGCTTCCCCCAAAATATAACCATTCTGTATTTCTGTGACTTCAATTTCATTTTTTTATTCATCAGGAAGACATAATATTGGACAGCTGCAAAAAAATATATTAGTCAGATGCTATTACAATTTCATACATACAATGGCAGTTTTTCTTATGTTTGTTCCAGGTCATTAATCATAACAGTAAATATAATACTCTGCATAGTCGCATTAATTGGCATTTTATGTTAATATTATTCAGCCTAGCCACAGGTTATAAACCTGTTTACTAATGTCATGCAGCTAAACATTCAGTTAAAATAAAACTGGAACTCTATGCATCATGTGATATTAAGGAACCAAAATATGTAATGCCTTTGGGCCCTAATGTTAAGGCTAAAATCAGTCTTCAGTTCAGTCCAGTTCAGTTCAGTCGCTCAGTCATGTCTGACTCTTTGTGACCCCATGAATCACAGCATGAAAGGCCTCCCTGTCCATCACCATCTCCTGGAGTTCACTCAAACTCACATCCATCAAGTCGGTGAAGCCATCCAGCCGTCTCATCCTCTGTCGTCCCCTTTTCCTCCTGCCCCCAATCCCTCCCAGCATCAGAGTCTTTTCCAATGAGTCAACTCTTCACATGAGGTGGCCAAAGTACTGGAGTTTCAGCTTTAGCATCATTCCTTCTGAAGAACACCCAGGGCTGATCTCCTTCAGAAAGGACTGGTTGGATCTCCTTGCAGTCCAAGGGACTCTCAAGAGTCTTCTCTAACACCACAGTTCAAAAGCATCAATTCTTCGGCGCTCAGCTTTCTTGACAGTCCAACTCTCACATCCATACATGCCCACTGGAAAAACCATAGGCTTGACCAGATGGACCTTTGTTGGTCCATATTGAAAACCTCTGCTTTTCAATATGCTGTCTGCTGCTGCTGCTGCTGCTGTTGAGTTGCTTCAGTCATATCCGACTCTGTGCGACCCCACAGATGACAGCCCATTGGGCTCCATCATCCCTGGTATTCTCCAGGCAAGAACACTGCAATGGGTTGCCATTTCCTTCTCCGATGCATGAAAGTGAAAAGTGAAAGTGAAGTTGCTCAGTCGTGTCTGACTCAGCAACCCCATGGACTGCAGCCTACCAGGCTCCTCCATCCATGGGAATTTCCAGGCAAGAGAGCTGGAGTGGGGTGCCATTGCCTTCTCCAATATGCTGTCTAGGTTGGTCATAACTTTTCTTCCAAGAAATAAGCGTCTTTTAATTTCATGGCTGCAGTCACCATCTGCAGTGATTTTGGAGCCCCCAAAAGAAAGTCTGACACTGATTCCACTGTTTCCCCATCTATTTCCCATGAAGTGATGGGACCGGATGCCATGATCTTCGTTTTCTGAATGTTGAGCTTTAAGCCAATGTTTTCACTCTCCTCTTTCACTTTCATCAAGAGGCTTTTTAGNGCAAGATTTTATTTGGGGTCTCAAATCATTTACTTGTGCTAGTAACAGAGAGAAAAGAACAAGTTTGAATCTCATATCTTATTTCTCCACACCATTCTCAGAGTTCTTCATCGGCTGGCATTATTTATTCATTGATTTCTGTGTGTGAAGCATCACGCTGAGGATGATTTGGAAGTGAAAAAATGCTGAGATTAGGAAATGTAATAATGGTTCAGAATATTGACAACCAAGAGGTGGTAGTTTATCACTTGCTAGATGGCAATATAGAAACAAATTCTGGGTAAGACTATGACTGCTGATCACAAGGAGCTTATTATTAAATGGCAGAAAGGATTAGCAAGAGTGTAATCAATTCTATCACAGACATATGGTAATTACAAGTTACATCTCCAAAGAAGGGCTATTTAACCATAGAGGACATAGGACAACAGGGTAAGGAGGGAGAAGGCCAGAGGGAGGAGAAAAATAAGATAGAAAGGCCCTTGGAAGAGCTTTCATTTAAAAGGAGGAAGAGTTGACAATACTTTCAAAAGAGAGCCATTGTCATTCAGCTCCAGACCAAGCTGGGTCAAGCAGAATCAGTGTTTGCAATGCAAGACCTATATCTGTGCAGAATACATACAGGGAATACGGAGGCATGTTGAAGGTATGCAGGTGTCTATGAGCTTCTGTGTGTGTGTGCATATGTGTTTGTATATCTGGTAACTCTTGAAAGTTAGGCTATTGAATTTAAAGTTACACATAAAGATTATTTTTTTCTTCAAGAAGCTTAAAACCAAAGCTATTTTGGAGACCTATGATGTACAGTATAAGATGAGAAAAAAAAGAAGTGTGAAAACTTGATTCAACAGGAAGGCAGTCAAGGATGCACTGGGTTTAGTCTGAAATGCAGATATAAAAAGTGCTACTAAGTGTTTTTGAGTGTGTGTGTGTTTCAGCTTTAGATCTCAGAATATATGACACTGTAAAAAATATATAATAAGGTCTCTGAGAAAGAAATATACTAGGAACTTTGTCACTAGAGTAGCTAAAACATACAACATACAAAATGTGATTATAAAGTAAGAAAACTAATTCTCAGTTCAGTTCAGTCGTTCAGTAAAGCATCTGCCTGCAATGCGGGAGACCTGGGTTTGATCCCTGGGTTGGGAAGATCTTCTGGAGAAGGAAATGGCAACCCACTCCAGTATTCTTGGAAAATCTCATGGATGGAGCCTGGTAGGCTACAGTCCATGGGGTCGCAAAGAGTTGGATACGACTGAGCGACTTCACTTCCTACATCCTTCACACTGAAGCATACCAGGCTTACCTACCTGTCCATCACCAACTCCCAGAGCATGCTCAAACTCATGTCAGTCGAGTTGGTGATGCCATCCAACCATCTCATTCTCTAAACTAATTCTAGGATCTGTATATAATTTTTTTTAATCTATAGTCACTTTGACAACTTAAACTCTATGCAGGTGGACATCTCTTTAGAAAATAGTTTTCTAAAAATACATATATGAAAAATATGCTGGTAAATCCTATTAATAATTAACTGTCTTCTCTTTCTTTTCCTTTTGTTCTCTCCTTTTCTTCCTCCCTCCCTACACCTCTCCTTTTCTCTCATTTTCTCCCTCTCCGTTTTTTGCATATTTTATGAAGATTATTTTCCTATTTTGGTTTTTACCACAAATTCTATAGATTAGAACTATTTTTTTTTTTAAATTGCCATTATTTACTATTTTTAGATGCAATTTAACTTCTGGTTGTGTGAGAGGGTAATTACATTTGGAGGAAGTAACTCTTTGTTTCCAAAGAAAAGTTTGCTGATGAAATAATTCTACAAAGTTAAAGGAATACATGACTATTAAAGCAATGAATAAACATTTGTTGAACATTTTTTACAGAACAGCCATGATGCACAGGGAAAATATTGTAAGCAGAATAGTTGTCTGCCCTCATGTAACGTGCCTCTAGCAACATATTCTGGATAATCCCCCTCCCCCAAAATGATACAGTCTTGTATCTATTTTTAGAATTTATAAATTGATAGTTTTCTAAAAATTTTCCCACTCTTTCATCAAATAAAATTAGACAGTGAAAAGAGAGATCAGAATTTTCTGGTTCACACAACTATAGCCAAATATATCTCATGGGCGGAAGAGCTTGGTAGGCTGCAGTCCATGGGGTCACTGAGGGTTGGACACGACTGAGCGACTTCACTTTCACTTTCCACTTTCATGCATTGGAGAAGGAAACGGCAACCCACTCTAGTGTTCTTGCCTGGAGAATCCCAGGGACAGGGGAGCCTGGTGGGCTGCCATCTATGGGGTAGCACAGAGTCGGACACGACTGAAGCGACTTAGCAGCAGCAGCAGCAGCAATCTATCATTAAGGAGCATGAAGGATTAGAACTCAGGATTAGAACTCTATGTAGGTGCCTGCACAGAATTTTTTGCTTCTAGGAAGCATCTCCACCTGACTCCCATGTTTCCTGCCCAGGGCCCATCACTAGGCATTACCATGTAATATCCTCTGGAGAAGAAGCAGCTCACTACCAGAATTCATACTGGGGGACTGGATATTGATCTCTTTAACTCACTCCATGCCACACTTATATGAAGTGCAGCTACTGGGTATAGCTATTAAATATGATATGTAGTCAGAATGCTTTTTATGATAGGGAAAAGCACTGAATCTCTGAGATCAGCCATAACAGAGATCTAAAGTGTATCTTCCAAACCACCAAAAAGGGAATATAGACATCATTTAATACAAACATTAGAAATTAAGTCTTTAAAACTTGCCTCTGGCAACTGGTTCTACCTCACGTGGCAATACATCACGTAAGCTAAAGTGTTTTGGTGATGTGTTGCTCTAATCCATCCCAGCAAGTGCACTCTGAGAGCATATTAGTGCAATACATCATCGCTGGGGGAGATTGTGGTGCTCATATAGCAGTCTGGCCCGGAGGGTACAGAGCATCACTTCAGTCCTACTGCCAAAGCATGGGGATCTCCTGATGTAGCAGCTTCCCAGCGATCAAAGCCAGGATGTGTCACAATGTGTGAGCTCTGAAAGGAACCTAGGATCGCTGCTGGCTGTCAGCAAATGTTAAATAAAAGCCCAGAGGACTACAGTCTCATCATCAGTGTGTTCAACAGCACAGTAGGATAATTCACTTTGCAGCTCAGAGGTTAAAGCATCTGCCTGCAATGAGGGAAACCTTTGTTCGATCCCTGGGTCAGGAAGATACCCTGGAGAAGGAAATGGCAACCCACTCCAGTATTCTTGCCTGGAGAATCCCATGGACAGAGGAGCCTGGTGGGCTATAGTCCATGGGGTCACAAAGAGTCGGTCGGATATGACTGAGCAACTTCATTTTCTTTCACTGAGGGTGAGGTTAATATTTGGGTTTCTCTCCTGGGTATACTAGGAGACCTGAGAGAACTAGAGCAAGATGATGTTACAGTTTGATACTTCCTTTATGTATGCATCTANTCGGTCGGATATGACTGAGCAACTTCATTTTCTTTCACTGAGGGTGAGGTTAATATTTGGGTTTCTCTCCTGGGTATACTAGGAGACCTGAGAGAACTAGAGCAAGATGATGTTACAGTTTGATACTTCCTTTATGTATGCATCTAACCTCTTCTGTTTGAAGTTAATTTGATTTTACCTGCATAGAAAACGAGACTTGGGAAATGATTTTTTATTAGAGATATGCTGAACCATTCAGTTTTTAAACTTGCAAACTGGAGGAGATTGAAAAGTCCTTGCAGACTGAAGCTTTTGGTGCATATCCAGAACTTCAGATTGTTGTTCTCGACAAAAGCCAACATCTCAAGCAGTTTTGAGAGACATCATCTTACAATCATTTGCTAACTTAAGTGAATGTGTAAGATATCCACCAGTTTATCCTAATGCTATTGGTTGGATGGCATTTTGGACTGCTTCCTTTTACTGACATTCTGTGCGCAGAGTTTCTAATCTCTTCCTTGGTGTTTATTTATTGACTTACGAGAAGAGATTAAAAAGTGGATTATTTTTTTTAAGGTAAACACAAAACTTCTGTCAGTATATTAAGGCCTTGTAAGGCCCAGTGCTATGGACATATACTAAAAGAATCCATTGGAGGCAGTTTTTGCCTATGTAACAACACAAATAAAGAAAGTTTCAAAAGGACATGTTTGTTATATGATAATATGATGCCATTATCTAATACATATAATTCTTTCGGTAGCTTATTCACTGAATTTATAGTGGAATCACTTTTCATAAAATCCTGCTGCTGCTGCTGCTAAGTCGCTTCAGTCATGTCCAACTCTGTGCGACCCCATAGATGGCAGCCCACCAAGTTCCCCCGTCCCTGGGATTCTCCAGGCCAGAACACTGGGGTGGGTTGCCATTTCCTTCTCCAATGCATAAAAGTGAAAAGGGAAAGTGAAATCCTAGATGACAGTTATTCTTTCATTGAAGATGCAGTGTCCTATAGAATTCTTACTATTATATTGCATTTTATGTGACTCTACTCTTGCTAGATTTGCTCAAGCAGTAGGTATTATCTTCTTGCCTTCAGAAAAGAGTTTATTAGGAGAGGCAACCCTTGTGCNTTCTTTCATTGAAGATGCAGTGTCCTATAGAATTCTTACTATTATATTGCATTTTATGTGACTCTACTCTTGCTAGATTTGCTCAAGCAGTAGGTATTATCTTCTTGCCTTCAGAAAAGAGTTTATTAGGAGAGGCAACCCTTGTGCTTGATCTGTGACTTAATGACCAGTCATCTTTTATGTGCCTAGTTAAACAGACATGCAGTTGAGAAAAATTATCCTGCTCTTTCTTCCCCAGGATTTCAGAAGTAGCTGAAATTTCACATTCATGTGCTCTTACCTTTTTTACTTTGTACTTCACAAATTGTTCTGAGGCTTCCCTGATGGCTCAGTGGGTAAAGAATCCGCCTGTAGTACAAAAGATACAGGTTTGATCCCTAGGTTAGGAAGCTCCCTAACCTAGGAAAGCAGAAGGAAATGGCAACCCGTTCCAGTATTATTGCCTGGGAAATCCCATGGACAGGGGAGCCTGGTGGGTTACAGTGGAAAGAGTCACAGAGAATTGGAAATGACTAAACATGATTCCTTTCCTTCATAAATTGTTCTATCCCAGGGTGCAGTGTAGTATGTGGAGATTGGGAACTAAGAGTAAGGGTTGCATAGCCACATTGTCTGGTTCTCAGTCTTACTTCCACTTACTAGCTCTGTAACTGTGGCTTGGTTGGGCTAAGCCACTTTAGTTTTCTGACTATCAGTTTCTTTATGTATGAAATGAGGCTATCAGGAAAAAAATGAAATGAAAATATCCCTACAGAGTTCTTTGTGCAATGCCTGTGATCCAATACATGGTAACTATTCTTATTATGCAAATGAGAAACTCAAATTGTCAAGGAAACCTAAATTTACATCACTTTTTTGAAACTTTTTTACATCTTTTTNGTTTTCTGAATGTTGAGCTTTAAGCCAACTTTTTCACTCTCCTCTTTCACTTTCATCAAGAGGCTCTTTAGTTCTTCCTCATTTTCTGCCGTAAGGGTGGTGTCATCTGCATATCTGAGGTTGAAGTTTCAGATACCACAAAAGAAGTACTCAACAACTAGCACATGTGCACAAACACATGAGTAACTCCCCACTCAAAGCAGATTTTAGGTATACCATAGGATTCAAGATGATAAATCTGTATGACTCTCATTAAGAACAGACTTTCATTATTTTTACAAACAACTTTGTAAAACCCCTGTATTACAAAGAATATCCTGATATCAGTTTACAAAACTTAACCTATCAAACAGTTCTTCAAACAGAACTTACACAAGGATAAGTAAGTTACCTGTTCTATATGGACATTATTTATCAAGATTCTGGTTTATCTGAAAATAAAAATGTTGAAGCAAGACACAAAATCTAGGACTCACACAGTAAACAGCCCTAGGATTTTTGTATCTTATTTTCTACTTTATATAGGCATAGGAAAAGAAACACTAAATGCTGTAACATACAGCTGCCTGTGTACTCAACTGCTCAGTCATGTCTGACTCTTTGTGACCTCACAGACCTCAGAGCCTGCCAGGCTCCTCTGTTCATGGGAATTTTCCATGCAAGAATAATGCAGTGGGATGCCATTTCCTTCTCCAGGGGATCCTCTCAACCCACGGATCAAACCCACATCTCTTGCATCTCCCAAATTAGCAGACAGACTCTTTATCACTCTACCACCTAGGAACCCTACAACATATGGCTACTCCAAGAAAAAAGAAAAGGTCATGTTTAAGTAAAGTTCCAACCACAATTTCCTAAGACACTCATTTATTTTTTAATAAGTATACATTATTTACGAGGTTTCTTACCCTTAAGATTCTTCAGGTCGAGCAGTCAGGTAACCGGCTTTCCATCAAACTTATCTGGAGAGGGAATTATGAAAATTAGTCCTATTTCACTTTACTTTCAACTTGGGTACAAAAGAAAGGAGACTAGGAAAGTACAAAGAACTACTTATTACAGAGAGCCACCAGTTGTGAGTATAATTTATTCAGAATGTAAAACATTTTAAGAGAATGACTATATGCCTATAAATATGAAGACACACATAGGTCCTGGAAGCAAACAATAATGAAAGTATTTTGTTCAGGGAGAGAGAAGCACAAGAAATCACATTTCAGCATATAGGAGAAAACCAAGAGAAAACAAAGTAACAGAAAATTAGAGGAAAAAAAAAACCAACAACCCACAGACTTACTTTCATCACCTAATNATAATGAAAGTATTTTGTTCAGGGAGAGAGAAGCACAAGAAATCACATTTCAGCATATAGGAGAAAACCAAGAGAAAACAAAGTAACAGAAAATTAGAGGAAAAAAAAAACCAACAACCCACAGACTTACTTTCATCACCTAATAAAGCAATGTAGAAAAAGATACACAAAAGATATTTAACCAGCCCATAAATTCAACAACTATTAGTATTTAAATTATTTCCTGAACTCCAAATTTTAAGAATCCTTAGCCAGTAATCACATCTCGCTTATTCCTCTTTCCCAACCAGCCCCACAGAGCTCCCCACATTTCTACAGTCTGCCTATATAATTCACTTAGTATCTAGTCAGCACTCCCTATTTTCTAGGCACCACCAGGCCTTAAGCACTGACACACCTGATTAAAAAAAAAAGTAACAGCATAGCAGGTGCTATAATGGCAGTAAGCAGGGGATACTACAAAGATACACAATAAGCACCATGTCCTTGCAACATATGCCTTTGTAAAAAAGGCTTCTCAACTAGACCCAAAAAGATTTAAAATGTATTTTTCAACTCCTCCCCTCCACCAAATATTCTGTACCATTATAGCATTTCCATCTTTAAATTAAGGACTCAAAATTTGAATTGTCAAAGTAAACATGATAGTGAGGATCTTAAATTTCATAATAAATGAATGATATACGCAAATAGGTAAACTGATTTTCTGATTATTTTATACTTCCTCTGTGGAAGTGGCAATTATGCAAACATGAAAGATACGCTGTACCTAATTCCACACAATAAAGTTTTATCCCCCCAAAAAGCTTTTCAGACTAATGTCTGGACATATAGGTGGAAAGAAGTATTTCTTTCTTGAAATTTTATAACATAGTACATTTTCATATAATTTATCTGAATATATTAATATCTAACTGAACATCATGAAATTAAAAAAATAACACACTAATTTCTGTCTATTCATGATCACAATAGTTACACATTTTTCCAGCATCAAATTTAGTTAGAATACCAACCAACAGTAAAACTGAAATGGATATGAAACTCAGAAGACTTAACGATCAATTTTTTTTTCAACTTCTGCTTTATTGGATTCATTTACACACAGCTATGGTCTTTATGTTTATATCTCCTCAAAATTCATGTTGAAACCCTAACCCCTAAGAGTAGACAGTACTGTTAATAAGTGGGGCATATGGGACATGATTAAGAGGGTGAATTGCTCATGAAAAGGATCACTGCTTTAGAAAAGAGGCTCTAAAAAGATCCCTAAGCCCTTCCTTCTCAGGGAAAATCTGAGACCTGGAAGAGGGCCCTCATCCAACCACGAAAGTACCCTGTTCTCCAACTTCTACCCTCTGGAACTGTGTGAAATAAATCTGTTCTTTACAAGCCACCCAGTTTTCGTATTTTGTTACAGCAGCCCAAACACACTAAGACACATGCTCTGCTTTTAGTTACTAATGCACATTAGTCCCTGGAACAGCTTTTTAGTTCAGTTTTCAACAGGGTTATTTGCTTGCTTGTCAGTAGTTGATCAACAAAAGCAATTTCAAGGAGTCTTTCCATATTCAATTCTTTCATCCTGCACCTATGTACAAAAAAATGTTTTGTTTTCTCAGCACCATTTACTGATGAACAAACAATTCTCTGTCTTCTTATCAGGTAAAATGAAAATAAAGAAGCGGAAGACATCCACATTTATAGGTTTTATAATAAAACCAGTTCCACATATCAATCCAGGAAGTAAAAGTATGTCTTCAAAATGTCTCTAATATTCTTGCAGTGTCTCCAACAGCAAGTGAATGTCAAGAAGTTCCACTAATATGAATCATGTCACATCATGCTATGCTATGATAACCAATAATCTAATTATTAGAACGAAACATTTTTTTAAAGTTAAAATGAATAAAAAATAAAACATTTTCAACAAAGCAAGCCATTTAATCCTCAGGCATAGATTAAAACATAGATTAAACTGAAAAAGGAGAAGTTTTTCAAATGCAATGTAATTTTGGAAAATCAGAGTTCATGAAAACTGCTGTTACTCTGAAAGAGAAACTAATTCCCTATTTCCTTCTACACTTAATGTAGCATAATCTCCTCGATAAAACTTGTACTGTTATACATGGCAAGATCATATATATGTTGAAAAATGAGACATAATTGCCACTTTAAACTATAAAATTCAAGATGCAAGTTGACATAACATTATAAAATAGATAATAAGTGAAATGGGGACGTTTCCATTCTATGTGAAATACATTAAGTACATTCTATCTTGTTAACCTCACTGAATGAAACTATAAATTCTATACAGAATGAATGGAGAAGCTAACTGAAAATTAAAAGCGAAACAGTAACAGGTAGTTTGGGGAAGAGCCCCAAATCAGATATATTATCAAACTGGTAATGTGTTTATAATTCTTTCCCACCGAATGTATGCCCCAAAGTTAGGCTTTATGAAACCTGAAACCTATAAAGTGACCACTGTTACAGAGAGAAAGAGAGACACAGACGGGGAGAGAGAAGAAAAGAGATATGCACACTGGCACAAGCAAGTATTTACATGTGCTCTAAGAAAAGCCTCCAGCTCTGCCTAAGCAATAGGAAATGGGTCTCCTAATACTCAAGAGTGAGAGAAATCTTTGTTTTTTCCTTTTTGTTCTTCATTCCCTATGAGCCAGTTCTGAAGCAATCCTGTGGTGGTGATGGCTACAAGAGCGGCAGCAGAGTCAGCATAAGCCTAAAACTCTTAGGGAAAGACACCATCCACAACGACTGCAGAAACTCTGGGTTAATCTCATTGATTACTCTCCTGCCTTCTGGTCCTTTGGCTTCAGGTGTGCTTGTGGAAAATACACAACACCTTGGTGCAAACAAAGACTTAGCTTTCTAGCCAGAGGACAGAAAGGTGTGTGTGTGTAGGGAGGGAAGGAGGTAGTCTCAGGGATCTAGAAAATACCAAGGAAATAATAGAAAGAGCTTGAGAGAGTAATCTGTAAACTGTTCAAAATGTCCAAAATAATTTCAGAACTACTTGACATAAAGAGAACCAAAAAATTTCAAATGCTCATCTATGTCTGCTTCATTGACTATGCTAAAGCCTTTGTGTGAATCATAAGAAACTGGAAAATTCTTAGAGGTGGGACTACCAGACCACCTGACTTACCTCCTGCAAAACATGTATGCAGGTCAAGAAGCAACAGTTAGAATCGGACATGGAACAGATTGGTTCAAAATTGCGAAAGGAGTAAGTCACAGCTACATATTGTCACCCTGCTTGTTTAACTTGTATGCAGAGTACATCATGTGAAATGCTGGGCTGGATGAAGCATAAGCTAGAATCAAGATTGCTGGGGAAGAAATATCAACAACCTCAGATAATGCAGATGACACCACTCTTATGGCAGAAAGTGAAGAGGAACTAAAGAGCCTCTTGAAGAAGGTAAAAGAGGAGAGTGAAAAAGTTGGTTTTACACTCAACATTCAGAAAACTAAGATCATGGCATCTGGTCTCATTACTTCATGGCAAATAGACGGGGAAACAATGGAAACAGTGACAGACTTTATTTTGGGGGGGTTTCAAAATCACTGCAGATGGAGACTGCAGCCACGAAATTAAAAGACACTTGCTCCCTGTAAGAAAAATTATGACAAATCTGTTGCTGCTGCTGCTAAGTCGCTTCAGTCATGTCCAACTCTGTGCGACCCCATAGATGGTAGCCCACCAGGTCCCCGCATCCCTGGGATTCTCCAGGCAAGAACACTGGAGTGGGTTGCCATTTCCTTCTCCAATGCATGAAAGTGAAAAGTGAAAGTGAAGTCGCTCAGTCGCGTCCGACCCTCAGCGACCCCAGGGACTGCAGCCTACCAGGCTCCTCCGTCCATGGGATTTTCCAGGCAATAGTACTGGAGTGGGGTGCCATTGCCTTCTCCTGACAAATCCAGACAGTGTATTAAAAAGCAGAGACATTACTTTGCTGACAAAGGTCTGTATAGTCAAAGCTATGATTTTTCCAGTAGTCATGTATGGATGTAAAAGTTTGACAAGAAAGAAGACTGACCACCGCAGAACTGATGCTTTCCAACTGTGGTGACAGAGAAGACTCTCAAGAGTCCCTTGGACTGCAAGGAGATAAAACTAGTCAATCCTAAAAGAAGTCAATGCTGAATATGCATTGAAAAGACTTATGCTGAAGCTCCAATACTTTGGCCACCTGATGCAAAGACCAGACTCACTGGAAAAGATCCTGATTCTGGGAAAGACAGAGGCAGGAGGAGAAGAGGACAACTGAGGATGAGATGGTTGAACAGCATCACCGACTTCAACTGACATTTGAGCAAGCTCTGGGAGATGGTGAAGAACAGGGAAGTCAAGCGTGCTGCAGTCCCTGCAGTCACAAAGAGTTGCAGATGACTGAGGGACTGAACAGCAACAGCAACGTGGAAAGACAATGCACAGAATCCAACGCCAAGAGACACAGATAGTATAGCACTGGGTGAACTGTCTGACAAAGATTTAAAGCAGGCAATGAAAATGTTTCAGCAAGTAAAAGCAAATCCTCTTGAAACACATGGAAAGCTAGAAAATCACAGCCAAGAAATATAAGATATAAAGTACCGCCAAATGGAAATACTAGAATTGAAAATGCAATAACTGAAACAGAAAACACACTGGACAGACTAAAGAGCAGAATGAAAGTCAGTGGACTTAAAGAAAAGAGCAATAGAACCCACCCAATCTGAACAACAGAAAAATATGGGGGGAAATATCATTAGTGTCTCAGGAACTAGCTAGATCTATGCCTTTGGCCGCTTTTGTTATTATAATCACATATAATGGCCTGCCTCAGAGATCCCTGCCCCCTCTGCCAGACCCTTAAACTAAAATGCCTTTGTTTAGCTCACAGGGTAATCTAACCCTGTCCACTGGGAATGACTCTAAACAACAGCACACTCCCCTGCCTGAGGCAGTGTAGAGAAGACTCTACATATGGACATCACCAAATGGTCAGCACCAAAATCAGATGGATTATGTTCTTTGCAGGGAAAGATGGAGAAACTCTAAACAGTCAGCAAAAACAAACCGGAAGCTGACTGTGGCTTAGATCATGAACTCCTTATTGCCATTCAGACCTAAATTGAAGAAAGAACCATTAGACCATTCAGGTATGACCTAAACCAAATCCCTTACAATTATACAGCGGAATTGAGAAACAGATTGAAGAGACTAGATCTCACAGACAGAGTGTCTGATGAACTATGGATGGAGGTTCGTGACATTGTACAGGAGACAGGGAGCAAGACCATCAACAAGAAAAAGAAATGCAAAAAAGCAAAATGGCTGTCTAGGGAGGACTTACAAATGGCTGTGAAAAGAGAAGAGAAGCAAAAAGCAAAGGAGAAAAGGAAAGATATAAGCATCTGAATGGAGAGTTCCAAAGAATACCAAGGAGAGATAAGAAAGCTTTCCTCAGTGATCAGAGCAAAGAAACAAGAGTAAAACAACAGAATGGGAAAGATTAGAGATCTTGTCGAGAAAATTAGAGATACCAAGGGAACATTTTCATGCAAAGATGGGCTCGGCAAAGGACAGAAATGGTATGGACCTAACAGAAGCACAAAATATTAGGAAGAGGTGGCAAGAATACACAGAAGAACTGTAAAAAAAGATCTTCACGACCAAGATAATCAGGATGGTGTAATCACTCACCTAGAGCCAGACATCCTGTGATGTGAAGTCAAGTGGGCCTTAAGAAGCATCACTACAAACAAAGCAAGTGGAGGTGATGGAATTCCAGTTGAGCTATTTTAAATCCTAAAAGATCATGCTGACAAAGTGCTGCACTCAATATGCCAGCAAATTTGGAAATCTCAGCAGTGGCCACAGGACTGGAAAAGGTCCTATTTTCATTCCAATCCCTAAGAAAGGCAATGCCAAAGAATGCTCAAACTACCACACAATTGCACTCATCTCACACGCTAGCAAAGTAATGCTCAAAATTCTCCAAGCCAGGCTTTAATAATACATGAGTTGTGAACTTCCAGATGTTCAAGCTGGTTTAGAAAAGGCAGAGGAACCAGAGATCAATTGCCAACATCTATTGGATCATCAAAAGAGCAAGAGAGTTCCAAAAAAACATCTATTTCTGTTTTATTGACTATGCCAAAGCCTTTGACTGTGTGGCTCACAATAAACTGTGGAAAATTCTTCAAGAGATGGGAATACCAGACCACTTGACCTGCCTCTTGAGAAACCTGTATGCAGATCAGGAAGCAACACTTAGAACTGGACATGGAACAACAGACTGGTTCCAAATAGGAAAAGGAGTATGTCAAGGCTGTATACAGAGAAGACAACGGCAACTCACTCCAGTGTTCTTGCCTGGAGAATCCCAGGGACAGGGGAGTCTGGTGGGCTGCCATCTATGGAGTCGCACAGAGTCAGACATGACTGAAGTGACTTAGCAGCAGCAGCAGTAAGGCTGTATATTGTCACCCTGCTTATTTAACTTCTCTGCAGAGTACATCATGAGAAACGCTGGGCTGGATGAAGCACAAGCTGGAATCAAGATTGCTGGGAGAAATATCAATAACCTCAGATATGCAGATGACATCACCCTTATGGGATAATGTGAAGAACTAAAGAACCTCTTGATAAAAGTGAAAGAGGAGAGTGAATAAGTTGGCTTAAAGCTCAGCATTCAGAAAACTAAGATCATGGCATCTGGCTCCATCAGTTCATGGCAAACAGACAAAGAAACAGTGGAAAAAGTGGTTGACTTTATTTTGGGGGTTCAAAAATCACTGCAGATAGTGACTGCAGCCAAGAAATTAAAAGACACTTACTCCTTGGAAGAAAAGTTATAACCAACCTAGAAAGCATGTTAAAGAGCAGAGACATTACTTTGCCAACAAAGGTCCGTCTAGTCAAGGCTATGGTTTTTCCAGTAGTCATGTATGGATGTGAGAGTTGGACTATAAAGAAAGCTGAGCACTGAAAGAATTGATGCTTTTGAACTGTGGTGTTGGAGAAGACTCTTGAGAGTATCTTGGACAGCAAGGAGATCCAACCTGTCCATCCTAAAGGAAATCAGTTCTGAATGTTCATTGGAAGGACTAACGTTGAAGTTGAAACTCCAATAGTTTGGCCGCCTGATGCGAAGAGCTGACTCATTTGAAAAGACCCTGATGCTGGGCAAGACTGAAGGCAGGAGAAGGGGGCGACAGGATGAGATGGTTGGATGGCATCACTGACTCAACAGACATGAATGAGTTTAAGTAAACTCTGGTAGTAGGTGATGGACAGGGAGGCCTGGCGTGCTGTAGTCCATGGGGTCGCAAAGAGTCTGACATGTCTGAGTGACTGAACTGAACTGAACTGCCTGAGGCTTGCCATTGTAGGAGGTATTTACAATAAAAGGACTTTCTACTTTTTTTCCACACCTCCTTCCCTACCCCCATCTCTGATCCATAAAAGAACCTGGCATCCAGACCCCAGACAAGATGGTTATTTTGAAACATTAATCTGTCACCTTCTCTGTCAGCTAGCTTTCTGAATAAAGCCATGTTTCTTGCCTCAACATCTAGTCCCTCGGATTCACTGGCCTCTCGTGCAGCAAGCAGAGCAAGCTTGGTAACAAATTTGGCAAGCCAGCCAGGAGCCTTGCTGCTCCTGGCTATCAGGCCCAGATCAAGGAATATTGAGACAAGGCCCTAAGCAGCTGCTGGAACCATTGACAAGTCTGACTTGTTGTGTTTGTGAGGAGCCTTATTTTTAATCCAACCTCTTTTGTAAACTGATGCATTTTACACTGCTGTACCTGACTCAGTTTGAAATCTTGAAATAAGAACTGATGCCTGTGTGTTTGTATGTGCTATTGTCTTTGGAAAACATTGTCATGGTTGATCCGTAAAAGAGCCCTATTTTATTGGCTTGAACAAAAGTTAGTGCTTACAAACCAAGCAATTCTAAATACAAGAGAAATTAAGCTAAATAAATTTCAGGTTTACGTGAACTGAGAAATATTCACTATTAAATTAGTACCTGGAATTAATGTTAAACTTGGTTGATCTAACAGGCATGTCCTGAGTCATAGCATTAAATGGAATATTAAGTATAATACTTTCATTGTTCCTGAGTTTAATATAAGCTAAATAAGATTCATTATATCTGTTACAAATCTGTCAGCAAAGAAAAGAACTCAATGTGAAGAAACTTCTGAGGAAATAAAGCACAAATGAGAAGGGTTCAAAGTGTACTTTTAGAAATACATGTTACAGGATCTCTCCAGACATTCTGTAACTTAAAAGCTTAAACTGGGCTAAAATAAGTGATGAAAGGTTTATGGAAAATGGACCTCTAAAAGGGTTTTATATGTGATCAGTGAGGATTAACTAAGTTTAAAACAAGTTTAATTGAGTAAATGAATCTTAAAGTAAGCTGGTGCAAAACTAAATCAATCTGGCTTTTCTCTCTGCTAAAACAGTCAAATTTTCTGAAGATGCTAAGCTGACTTTAATAACAGATTATGTTTATTTACATTTTAAATGAACTGAATAGTTCAGTCACTCAGTTGTGTCTGACTCTTCGCAACCTCATGGACTGCAGCACGCCAGGCTTCCCTGTACTTCACCAACTCCCAGAGCTTGCTCAAACTCATGTCCATCAAGTCAGTGATGCCATCCAACCATCTCATCCTCTGTTGTCCCCTTCTCCTCCTGCCTTTAATCTTGCCTGGCATCAGGGTCTTTTCCAATGAGCCAGGTCTTCACATCAGGAGGCCAAAGTATTGGAGCTTCAGCTTTAGCATCAGTCCTTCCAATGAACATTCAGGACTGATTTCCTTTAGGATTGACTGGTTTGACCTCCTTGCAGTCCAAGGGACTCTCAAGAGTCTTCTCCACACCACACCACAGTTCAAAAGCATCAGTTCTTCAGCACTCAGCTTTCTTTATGGTCCAACTCTCACATCCACACATGACTACCAGAAAAACCATAGCTTTGACTAGACAAACCCTTGCTGGTAAAGCAATGTCTCTGCTTTTTAATACACTGTCTAGGTTTGTCATAGCTTTTCTTACAGGGAGCAAGAGTCTTTTAATTTCATGGCTGTAGTCCCCATCTGCAGCAATTTTGGAGTCCATGAAAATAGTCTCTCACTGTTTCTATTGTTTCTCCTTCTATTTGCCATGAAGTGATGGGGCCGGATGCCATGATCTTAGCTTTTTGAATAGCGAGTTTTACGTCCGCTTTTTCACCCTCCTCTTTCACTTTCATCAAGAGCCTCTTTAGTTCTTCTTCACTTTCTGCCATAAGGGTGGTGTCATCTGCATATCTGAGGTTGTTGATATTTCTCCCTGTAGTCTTGATTCCTGTTTGTGCTTCATCCAGTCCACCATTTCATATGATGCACTGTGCATATAAACAAGCAAGATGACAACATATAGCCTTGATGCACTCCTTTCCTAATCTGAAACCAGTACGTTGTTCCATGTCTGGTTCTAACTGTTTCTTCTTGCCCTGCATACAGGTTTCTTAAGAGGCAGGTATTCTCATCTCGTTAAGAATTTTCCACAGTTTGTTGTGATTCCAGAAAAACATCTACTTCTGCTTCACTGACTACGCTAAAGCCTTTGACCGTGTGGATCACAACAAACTGCGGAAAATTCTTGAAGTACTTTCTATATTTGCCTTTGAAGTCTTTTATTGGCCCTTTGGCTAAGTTTCACCATGACCCATGGTCCTGCTGTATTTTAAAACATATTCCTGGGGTGGCGTGTTCCTTTGACAGGACTTCCTAAATCAAATTATAAAAAGTTCCTTTTACCTCCTGCTAGCTGAGGAGTGCTCCAAAGGTCCCTGAAGCACAAGGAGAGATGTTAAACTAATTAGGTTCACTTGGTATGTTAAAATGTAAGGAAAGTATTATCAAATAATAAATTTTAAGTTATATGATAAATGGTACAGATATTCTAGAGATTACAGAGTTTCTAAGAATCTGATATGTCCTGGTAGAATATTATTAATCATATTTCTAGTTATTTCCTGAAAGTGTCATATGTCCTAACAGTAAGCAGGCTGCTTTGTCAATGGGATTGTAATCTGATGAAAACTGTGTCTTTTTGAGTCTTTTGTAGACAGTTACAGTTTAAAATGTTTCCTTTTCGAGATTTCTAAAAAAGACTTTGGACATATACATGTTGCAGACTTTCAGACCATAAAGCTGAACTGAGTAAGAAACTGAAGAATTCTAATGCAAAACCTAACGACTTCATAAAGCTGTTAACAAAAAAGATTAGCTACATAGGACTGAGTAAACAAGTTAATATGGTTATAATTTCTATGGTTTCTATCTAAAAAGATTACTGGTTTAAATCTGTTGTTTCCAAGTGTAAGGAAAACTTTCTCCTTCAATTAATTATGACTTACGGTAACTTGGTAAATTATACCTTTGTGAGTAAAATTGAAATATTTATCTTTTTCGTCTCTACCTGGTTGATCCTGCCAGTAGCATATGCTTGCCTCACATATTAAGCTATCCATATATAAGTACGCATGAACAGTGCAGTGAAACTGCAAATAGCTCATTAAATCAGTTATGGCTCCTTTGATCTCTCAATTATTGCAGCTGGATTACAACTAGTTACACTAATCATTGTTTAAATTTGCTCCTTGTTTTCAAAATGTGCTTGTTGTCTCCTTGCTGCACTATGCCACTGTCAATGTTACTGGCTGCACTACTTATATTCTAATTTATAAAACTTATCTCTTGCAATAACTAATGCACAAATCAGGCCTCTAACAAAATGTCTATGGCTAAATATTTGGGGGAAATAACCGCAATAGTGTGAGTCTAGGTACTGGAAGAAGCAACAAGAGAAAATGTTTCCTGGATAATATTAATAGAGTCTAAAGAATTTTAATTATTGATGGGGCCTAGTCCAAAATTTAACACCTAGAGTGACACAGTAAAAATTTTCACCTGATTTGGGATGAGCCTCGCAGGGCTATGGGACAAAATTTGATCATGAAATGTCTCCCAAATATTGGTCAAGTTCCTGACCAAGAGGGGAGGATCTGAGAAATGGAATATTTCCTACAAGCCCTTTAAGCCAGTGAGCTCAAGGAAGGGGAATCAGAAAGCAGTCACTCCCTATAGTGAACCATGAGGAAACTCTGAGGATGCAGAATTACAGGCCCCAGATAGTTGATTATAAATATATATATATGTGTGTAAGTGTTTTAATGAGCCCTGACTCTTCATCTTCCCATGGATAGAACAGCGCTAAATTTCTTGAGATACTGCCTCTTGGGTTTGAAGCTCAATATTTCTAAGTCTACATGTATAAAGTTAACACTTATCCAAGAGGAACAAAGGAAGACAAATCTCAACATCTGGAAAGCTGTCATTAATGGCAGACACTCCCAAAAAGATCCTTCTAACAACAGCAATTAGAAGGGTCACTTTTCCTTTTCCCACAAGACTGTGGAATGGACTTTTGACAGAAGGGAATTGAATCCAGCAAGAGTCAATTTTGACTCCTACATGCTAGATTTATCTTTTGTCACTTTTTTGGTTATAATTACACATAATGGCATGCCTCACACATGGCTTCCCTTGTGCTCAGCTGGTAAAGAATCCGCAGGCAATGTAGAAGACCTGGTTCAATCCCTGGGATGCGATGATCCCCTGGAGAAGAAGGGAAAGGCTAAGTTCAGTCACTCAGTCATGCCCAACTCTTTGTGACCCCATGGACTGCAGCACACCAAGCTTTTCTGTCCATCAACAACTCCCAGAGCTTGCTCAAACTCATATCTGTTCAGTCGGTGATGCCATCCAACCATTTCATCCTCTGTCATTCTGTTCTCCTCCTGCCTTCAATCTTTCCCAGCATCAGGGTCTTTTCCAGTGAGTCAGTTCTTCGCATCAGGTGGCCAAAGTAGTGGAGCTTTAGCTTCATTATCAGTTCTTTCAATGAATACTCAGGACTGATTTCCTTTAGAATGGACTGGTTGGATCTCCTTGCAGTCCAAGGGACTCTCAAGAGTCTTCTCCAACACCACAGTTCAAAAGCATCAATTCTTCGGTGCTCAGTTTTCTTTATAGTCCAACTCTCACATCCACATGTGACCACTGGAAAAACCATAGCCTTTACTAGGCAGACCTTTGTCAGCAAAGTAATGTCTCTGTTTTTTAATATGCTGTACAGGTTGGCCACAGCTTTTCTTCGAAGGAGAAAGCATCTTTTAATTTTATGGCTGCAGTTATCATTGGCAGTGATTTTGGAGCCCAAAAAACTAGTCTCTCACTGTTTCCCCATCTATTTGCCATGAAATGATGGGACCGAATGCCATGATCTTAGCTTTCTGAAAGTTGAGTTTTATGCCAACTTTTTCATTCTCCTCTTTGACTTTCATCGAGGTTCTTTAGTTTCTTCTTTGCTTCCTGCCATAATGGTGGTGTCATCTGCGTATCTAAGGTTATCGATATTTCTCCCAGCAATCTTGATTCCAGCTTGTGTTTCATCCAGCCCAACATTTCTCATGATGTATTCTACATATAAGTTAAATGCTGGGGAAGGCTACCCACTCCAGTATTCTGGCCCAAAGAATTCCATGGACTGTGTAGTCCATGGGTTCACAAAGAGTCGGACGTGGTGAGCCACTTTCATTTTCAATGGCATGCCTCAGGAAACTCTGCCCCTCTTCCTGACCCTTAGATTAAAATGCTTTTGTTTAGCTCACAGGGAAATAATCTGACCTTGCCCACCTGTGAATAACTATAAAAAACTAACACATTCTCTTGTGTAAGACTTGCCATTCTAGGAGATATTTAGAAGAATTAAATGGTCTTTTTGTTTCCACACCTCCCCCCATCTCAGATCCATAAAAGAACCTGGCATCCAGACCTTGACAAGATGGTTATTTTGAGGCATTAGTCTGTCACATTCTCTGTTAGCCAGCTCTTTTCAAGTAAAGTTGTATTCTTTGCCTCAACACTTTGCCCCTCTGATTCACTGGCTTGTCAACCAGGGAGCAGAGTGAGCTTGGACTCAGTAACAGAACCTCTGGAACAGTACAAAACCCTAACATTCGTGGTGAGAACTTAAGCAAGTGAAGAAAATAATTTTGGGATGGCAAGGGGATAAAGAAAAGACAGGAAAGGAAAGGAGAATAAGAAAAAGAAATAATTGCTGGAAACTTCCCAATTTGTTGAAAGACATAAACCTCTTATTCAAGGAGCTCACAAACATCATACAATATATAATTCCAATGAAATTCATTACTGGACAAATCACAGTCAAACTGTTGAAAATTACAAACGAAAAATTTTACAAGTTTACTGAAATAATAATGCATTATTTATAAGGGGAAAGGACGTTAATGATTTGAGTAACTGATTTCTGTCAGAAACAACATATGCCAGAAGTGAAACAACATTCTTAGTTTAAAATGGAAAAGAATTTTAAAAATCTAGAATCTTCCAACTGTGAAATTATCCTTAGAGAACAAATATGGAATCAATGAAACTGAAAACAGAGAATCAGAAGAAAAAAAAAAAAATCAATAAAACCAAAAGCTAATTCTTTCAAACGGTCAATAAAGTTGAAACCTCTGGGAAGACTAATTTAGAAGAAGAGCGGTGAACAGACTTGGTACTATTTAAAGAAACTGATTTTGTAGCCAGAAGTCTTCCGAAAAAGAAACCTCCAGGCCCAGTCAATTTCCCTTGTGAGTTCTCCTATGCAATTGAAGAAATAACACAATCTACTTCCCAATTCATTTAAGTCCAGCATTAAAGATCAGACAAAGACAGTAAAAGAAAATAACAAACTGACATACTGAATTTCACCAAAATAATCTACAATACATACATTTACACAGTGGAATACTACTCAGCCACAAAAACTAATGAACTGGTGTTTCACTCAACAACTCAGAAGAATCTTAAAGGTAATAAACTGTGTTAAAGAAGCCAGCCTCAAAAGGTTACATGCTACATAACTGCATTTATATGACATTATCAAAACAGCAAAATGTAGTACTGAAGAACCATTATCAGCAGCTGCCTGGGTTAGGAGACGGTTAAACCACAAACACAGCACAAGAGAGTTTTCTGGGGGTGATGGAACCATGCTGAATCCTGAGACTGGTGGTAGTAATAAAAAACCTATACATGTACTAAAATTCACAGAACTACATACCACAAAAAGGTCCATTTTACTATATGTTAATAAATGTCAAAATGTTTTCAAAGGTAAAGACTAACATGAGAGAGCAATTATGGGCTAGAATATGAGTCAATTTTTTTCCACAAAGATACTATTTTCACTGAAAACTTCACTCATACTCTCAGTTTTTATCACCAACGCAGAGATCACCCAAATTACATAGCCACATTTGGGCTTGAGAGGAGGTAGGGTTCCTGCATTTCTAGAGCACTGAGAGGTCTCACAGACAACACATATCTATTGCTTTGGAAGACAGAGATTAACAGCAACAGACGCAACTTTGCAACCCCTCTAAATCCTAAGACAGAACTGTAACAAGAGATTCGTTCTAAGGCCTTAGTGATTGTATAGAGCGAGTAGACTTTTCATTGTATGCAGGAAGACAAGCACTACAGCTGGCTCTTAGCTGGGTTACTCTTATGTGATAGTTGTTCACTCTATGAGAAGAATATCCCAAGAATGCAGTATTTTATCTAAAATAATAATAATAATAATAATGAGTGCCTTCTTCATACCTCAAGAGTTTGATAAAGTTACTGTAATGTATGACAGGTTTCCACTATATCTCAATTCTAGAACAGTAGCATGTTATATGTCCTCCAATAACTTCAATACATACTCATGCAATTCTTCTCTAATAAATCCGAGCCTTGCCTAAGATATGAAGGAAGGAATAGAAGAAGGAAGTAATTATGTTATCTTCATTTGTCCTTGAGATTCTCACCTCTATTTTCTCAAATCTATTTATTAAACCACTAATTTAAATAATAAACACAAACCAAAAGCTCTTAGATGTTTTGTTTCTTTCCATTAGCCATTCCTCAACATTTATTACCAGTCCACTGAAGGCATGAGTCTGGAAAAGTAGAGTTTACATTTAGAAGACTAAACCTAAGAAATCTGAATGCAGGTCATGAAGCAACTGGACATGGACATGGAACAACAGACCAGTTCCAAATAGGAAAAGAAGTACGTCAAGGCTGTATATTGTCACCCTGCTTATTTAACTTCTATGCAGAGTACGTCATGAGAAATGCTGGGCTGGAAGAAGTGCAAGCTGGAATCAAGATGGCTGGGAGAAATATCAATCACCTCAGATATGCAGATGACACCACTCTTATGGCAGAAAGTGAAGAGGAACTAAAAAGCCTTTTGATGAAAGTGAAAGAGGAGAGTGAAAAAGTTGGCTTAAAGCTCAACATTCAGAAAACGAAGATCATGGCATCTGCTCCCGTCACTTCATGGGAAATAGATGGGAAACAGTGTCAGACTTTATTTTGGGGGCCTCCAAAATTACTGCAGATGGTGATTGCAGCCATGAAATTAAANTTAAAAAAAAAAAGCTTTAAAATCATTCACTAAACAGAGCTAACTTAAAGTTATGAAAGACGAAAGACAGAGATGGAGTTAGGTGCTATTACCACCAGACTCAGGTAAACATGACTTAGAATATGTGAGGACACTGTGTGTGCTCACTGTGTGTGTCCGACTCTCTGTGGCCCCATGAACTGTAGTCTGTCAGGTTCCTCTGCCCATGGAATCTTCCAGGCAAGATACTGGAGTGGGGTGCCATTTCCTACTCCAGGGAATCTTCCTGACCCAGGGATCCAACTGGTGTCTCTTGTGTCTCCTATACTGGCAGCAGATTCTTTACAACTAGCGCCACTACTTACAGTCACCTAGGAGAGGTGACAATCGGTATACGGGACGATTGGTATTCAGAGCCAGGTATGATTGACTCCAAAACCTATATAAACACAAAACTGATTTTTAACCTTACTGTTAAGATTACAGTTTAAAAAAAAAAAAAAAAAAACTCCCTTAAAAGTACTGAGGGGTTTCCCTGGTGGCTCAGTGGTTTAAAAAAAAAAAAAAAGAATCTGTCAATGCAGCAGACACAGGTTGGATCGCTTATCTGGGAAGATTCCAGGTGTCACGGAGAAAATAAGCCTCTGCACTACAACTACAAAGCCCATGAGCCTCAACTACTCAAGCCTAAGCACCTAGAGCCTGTGCTCCACAAGAGAAGCCACCACAACAGAAAGCCCACACAACGCAACTAAAGGGTAACCCCAACTCGCTGCAACTAAAAAGCCTATGCAGCAACACAAGCCCCAGCACAGCCAGAAATTAACAATTTTTAAAAATACATCTGAGAACTCTAGGGTAAAGAAAGAAATAAGGAGAAAGATTAGTCTTATCACTAAGAGACGTGAGAATCTCAAGAGGGTTTATATTAAAACTTGAGAACAAATTTCTCTAATTTTCACTAAAATTGTTGGTACAATAATCTTTTGTAAAAACAAGTAAGTATAAGCTTTAAAAGTACATGTCGGTATGTTACAATTCCACCTGGATGTGTTAGAAGCTAAGTCTGTGCGTAAAGTATCCATACAAGCTATGGTGAGACAGCCCAGAATGACGTATTAGAACTCAAGCAGAATGGCAAGATTCTCTGCATGAGGTATGAGAGAAGCCTGGAATGAGGAATCATCCTGGTACAAGGTGTCAGAGCCCTAGTAGAGTGAAAATGTTATGCAAGACAGGGGAGGGAGCAGCAATGGCAGTGGGAAACTGGCTACATAGCTGGGATTGATCCTATGAGTAAATAACTAAGGGTGATGGGAGATAAGTAATTACTTTTAAGAAAGGGGAGTTATAAACTTGGAGAAGGAGAAAACTGGAAAAAAAAAACAAAAACCCTGTTTATTGGAAAATCTGGCACCAACTCACAGTTTTTTATATATAGATGGAGATATAAATACGGCAACAAAATCTTGGTTTCTGAATACCTTTCTCCTCTAAAAGAAACCACACCTTGGAGAAATGGTTGATTCCAGGGTTGTGGCAAGGAAAGTTTAAGCTGAGCCTGGAGCATTTTCTTCTCAAATAGTAAGGAGTGCTCAAAGCAAGTCAGAAGAACACAGAAACTAGCTTGAAGTGGCTTTCATCACTAGCCAATGCTGGGACAATTTGAGAATCAACAAACAGCAAGTTTGATAAGGATCAAGCTTAACATAGTGTCAAAATACTTTCCCACAAAGTACTTATTAATTACTAAAAGGGAGGGAAACTTTTCAGTAAAGAGGCTTGGGAGACTTCACCTTACTTAAGTGATCAAAATGCACATCATCAGTAAGGGGACAAATATAACTATGCCATTTGACAGGATGTAACATGAACACAGTATCATCACTGTGGTACTCCTATCAAATATACACAATCTGAATCCAACCACAAGGAGACATCAGGTAAATCCAAATCATTGGACATTTTACAACAAAACTAACCTGTAATCTTTTTAAGTGTCAGGGCCATGAAAATCAATAAAAGACTGAGAAATTGTTCTAGGCTGAAGCAATGTAAAGAGACATTACAATTAAATAAATGCAACAGAGAATTCTGAACCAGATCATTTTGTTACAGAGGAAATCACTAAGAAAACTGGCAAAACTTGGATGACGTTTGAGTAGATTGTAGTAATATAGCAATATTAATTTCCTAAGCTTAATATTGTTTCTGTAATAGAATGTCCCTGTCCTTGAGGGGCAATGAGACTGCAATCTACAACTTACTCAGTTTTTTGCACTAACTTAGACCTTTTGTGAAAGTTTGCGACTTAAAAAAAAAAAGATTACCCAAAATATTCCCTTACAGCATCTAAAGCTAGAATATAAGCAAAACAGTACTCCTTTTAAAGAAACTGTGTTTCCATCTATTATTATACAGGAAACAACTCTATTATTTATGGGATTCTTTTGATCTATACCTGCACTGTCCAATACAGTACCACTGTTCTGTTTCCCATTGCACTGACCACATTTCAAATGTTCCATAGCTACTACATAGGGGAGCAGAGATACAGAACACTTTACAGAAATGTCTACTACTAGACAACATTGATGCAGAGTTTGGGAAGTCAACAGATGTAATAACTAACTAAAGGCCAAAGACTCAGACAGACATGGGCATAGATTCTTAGCAACTGCTCTCACACTTAACAAGTCATTTGACTTCTCCATACCCTCACACTCCTTTCTGTAAAACAGATTAATGCACCTAGCACTGCAAGGCTTCTGACAACATCAAACGAAAATTAATGCAAAATGTCTAGAACACAGTAGTTGGCACACAGTAAATATGATAAACAATAACTGTGGGCAAGAATCCCTTAAAATAAATGAAGCAGGCATCATAGTCAACAAGAGAGTCCAAAATGCAGTACTTGGATGCAATCTCAAAAACGACAGAAGGATCTCTGTTCATTTCCGAAGCAAACCATTCATTATCACGGTAATCCAAGTTTATGCTCCTACCAATAATGCTGAAGAAGCTGAAATTGAACAGTTGTATGAAGACCCACAAGACCTTCTAGAACTAACACCCAAAAAAGATGTTCTTTTCATTATAGGGGACTGGAATGCA
Organism: Neotragus pygmaeus; assembly: GCA_006410875.1. Taxonomy (NCBI): domain Eukaryota; kingdom Metazoa; phylum Chordata; class Mammalia; order Artiodactyla; family Bovidae; genus Neotragus; species Neotragus pygmaeus. Next base: position 23,207 of record SJYV01044811.1, on the reverse strand, counting down.
AAAGTAGGAAGTCAAGAAATACTTGGGAGTAACAGGAAAATTTGGCCTTGGAGTACAGAATGAAGCAGGGCAAAGATTAGCAAAGTTTGGCCAAGAGAACGCACTGGTCATAGCAAAGAGCCTCTTCCAACAACACAAGAGATGACTCTACACATGGACATCACCAGATGGTCAATACAGAAGTCAAATTGATTATATTCTTTGCAGCCAAAGAGGGAGAAGCTCTATGCAGTCAGCAAAAACAAGACCCAGAGCTGACTGTGTCTCAGATCATGAACTCCTTACTGGCAAATTCAGACTTATATTGAAGAAAGCAGGGAAAACCACAAGACCATTCAGGTATAACCTAAATCAATTCCCTTACAAGTATACAAAGGAAGTGACAAATAGATTCAAGGGATTAGATCTGATAGAACAACTATGATGGACAGAGGTTGATGACATTGTACAGGAAGCAGTGATCAAGACTATCCCAAGAAAAATGCAAAAAGGCAAAATGGTTGTCTGAGGAAGCCTTACTAATAGCTGTGAAAAGAAGAGAAGCTAAAGGCAAAGGAGAAAAGACAACATACCTATTTGAATGCAGAGTTCAAAGAACAGCCAGGAGAGATAAGAAAGCCTTCCTCAGTGATCAATGCAAAGAAAGAGAGGAAAACAATAGAATGGAAATGACTAGAGATCTCTTTAAGAAAATTAGAGATACCAAGGGAATATTTCACGCAAAGATGGACACAATGGAGGACAGAAATGATATGGAACAGAAGCAGAAGATATTAGAAGAGGTGGCAAGAATACACAGAACTATACAAAAAAGATCTTCATGACCCAGATAACCACAATGGTGTGATCACTCACCTAGAACCAGACATCCTGGAGGGCAAAGTCAAGTGAGCCTAGGAACAAAGCTAGTGGAAGTGATGGAATTTCAGTTGAGCTATTTCAAATCCTAAAAGATGATGTGGTAAAAGTGTTGCACTCAATATGCCAGCAAATTTGGAAAACTCAACAGTGGCCCCAGGACTGAAAAAGGACAGTTTTCATTCCAATCCCAAAGAAAGGCAATGCCAAAGAATGCTCAAACTACCATACAATTTCACTCATCTCACACGCTAGCAAGGTAATGCTCAAAATTCTCCAAGCCAGGCTTCAACAGTACATGAACTGTTTACTTCCAGATGTTCAAGTTGTTATTTAGAAAAGGCAGAGGAACCAGAGATCAAATTGTCAACATCTGCTGGATCATCGAAAAAGCAAGAGAGTTCCAGAAAAACATCTCTTCTGCTTTATTGACTATGTCAAAGCCTCTGACTGTATGGATTGAAACAAACTGCAGAAAATTCTTCAAGAGATGGGAATACCAGACCACCTGACCTGCCTCCTGAGAAATCTGTATGCAGGTCTAGAAGCAATAGTTAGAACTGGACATAGAACAGACTGGTTTCAAATCGGGAAAGGAGTATATCTAGGCTTTATATTGTCACCCTGCTTATTTAACTTATACACAGAGTACATCATGAGAATCGCTGGGCTGGATGAAGCACAGGCTGGAATCAGGATTGCAGGGAGAAATATCAATAACCTCAGATATGCAGATGACACCACCCTTACGGCAGAAAGCGAAAAAGAACTAGATAGCCTCTTGAAAGTGAAATAGAAGAGTGAAAAAGTTGGCTTAAAGCTCAACATTCAGAAAACTAAGATCATGGTATCTGGTCCCGTAACTTCATGGGAAAAAGATGGGGAAACAGTGGAAAGTGACAGACTTTATTTTGGGGGGCTCCAAAATCACTGCAGATGGGGACTGCAGCCATGAAATTAAAAGACGCTTGCTCCTTGGAAGAAAAGTTATAACCAACCTAGACAACATATGAAAAAGCAGAAACGTTACTTTGTCAACAAAGGTCAGTCTAGTCATGTATGGATGTGAGACCATAAAGAAAGCTAAGTACCAAAGAACTGATGCTTTTGAACTGTGGTGTTGGAGAAGACTCTTGAGAGTCCCTTGGATTGCAAGGAGATCCAACCAGTCCATCCTAAAGGAGATCAGTCCTGGGTGTTCATTGGAAGGACTGATGTTGAAGCTGAAACTCAAATACTTTGGCCACCTGATGTGAAGAGCTGACACATCCGAAAATACCCTGATGCTGGGTAAAATTGAAGGTAAGAGGAGAAGGGGATGGCAGAGGATGAGATAGTTGGATGGCATCACCGACTCAGTAGACATGAGTTTGAGCAAGCTCCGGGAGTTGGTGATGGACAGGGAAGCCTGGCATGCTGGAGTCCATGGGATCACAAAGAGTCAGACTCGACTGAGCAACTGAACTGAACTGAAGTCTCGTCTATAATGTGACTGGATGATTTCTTAATCTTTGATCTCAGTATTTTTAGATCTAGTTAAGCAATTTCAGGAGCATCAGTTTGAAAATAAGCTTACTATCCTGCTTGTTCAAAAGGCTAATGAGCTCCATGTTGTTAAATGCAAAGAAAAATCTTTTTTCTCTTTTTTTGGCCTTGTCATGCAGCTTGTGGGATTTTAGTTTCCTAACCAGGGACTGAACCTGGGCCCTCGGCAGTGACGGTGAGGAGTCCTAACCACTGGACTGCCAAAGAATTTCCCAAAGAAAATCTGTTAGTTCTCACTTTACTCAACTCTGATCATCACTTGACCCTACTAACTATTCTCCCCTTGAAATACTCTCTTTTGGTTTCTGTAATACCCTCAACTCCTATTTCTCTGTCCTTCACAGATTCTTTGGGAGCTCACATTGCTCTAACAACTTTTTTTTTAACTGTTAGAGGCTACTATGATTCCATTTTAGCAGCTCTTTTTTCCAAGTTATAGACCTTTCCCTAAACAATTTCACCCACAGTTTCAACTACCTATATGCTGCTGCTGCTAAGTTGCATCAGTCGTGTCCGACTCTGTGCAACCCCATAAACGGCAGCCCACCAGCCCATACCTCTCCTTTGAACTTTAGAATCAAATATCAAATTGCCTACAGAAATATCCCTGTGAATGCTCCAAAGCTCAAACTCACTAGTCAGAATCAGAAGAACCCTGGTCTTTTTTTTTGGTACCACCATCAACTCATCCATTTAACTCAGGAGTCATCTTTGAAATTTCTCTCTCCTTCACCTTCAATCCACTGAGTGTGGCCTGATGATCACACGTTTGTCCACCTCCACATTTCTCACCCTAATTCAAGCTATCCTCATCTACTCTGGACTGCTACTGCAAAAGTCTTTACTAATGTCTCCATATCCATTCTTGCCGTCTCTCCTTCCTTTCAATACACATCACCACAATCCTAGTTCTGCCTTCTGGGACTACAAAAAAATAAGACTAATCTGACTTCTAAATGACAACATTTCAAAGAATAAGAAGGTAATACCACTCCACTCTTAGCCAAGCATTCTTAGTTTTCTCTCTATTCTGACAAATCACTTTCAAGATCCCGCTCTGTCATACTGTCCTTTAAACTGAATAGATCTTAATGCATGGATATAAGTAACTAGCAGTTTATACAAAAGAATGAAACTTGCATAGCCTCAAATTTCAAACCACAATTACTATTTTTAATGTTTTCATGTGTTTAGCTGCTGTTGCTAAGTCGCTTCAGTCGTGTCCGACTCTGTGCGACCCCATAGACGGCAGCCCACCAGGCTCCCATGTCCCTGGGATTCTCCAGGCAAGAAAGCATGTTAATATTTGTTAAGTGCCTACTATATATCAGACACTGTTCAGTGTTCAGGGACAAAACAGTGACCCAAACTGACAAACCTCATTCTTATAGAACTTGCTTTAAAGAGAAAAATACAATAAACTTAAGTTAGTACATTATATAGCATCTTGGAAAATGTTAAGTGCTATGGAGAAAAACCTGGCTTAAAAAGGGCTAAGAAATGTAGGAGGATGGCCTGACGCTTTAAGAGTAGTCAAAGAAAATCTCAGTAGTAGAGTAGAGAAGTGTAGCTAGAGAAACTGAAGTCAGAGAGGAAGACACTCAAAAAGTCTCAGACCCTGGCAGACCATAGTAAGAGCTATGTATTTAACTATGACTGAGAAGGGAAACCATTTGAGAAGAGAAGTGACAGGATCTGATGTATTTTATCAGGATCACTCTGGCTGCTGAGTGTTAAAGACTCTAGGGAACAAAGGTCATAGTGAAACATCTCAGAATGTTATTCTGTAAGTGAGAGATGACAGTGTTGTTTTTACATTTTATATTGAACTTTTATGTGCACTAGGAATTACAAAGCCACAACTTAAAAAAAAAAAAAAAAAAAAAAGGAAGTGAGGACCCTAACAATGAAAAGACCAGCATTGGGAACAGCAACAAAATGATACCGGATATTTTAACTCCAGGCTCTACTCAGTGCTACTAAAAGTTTATCACCATCAGATGCAAGATTCAATGTAAAGCTATTAACTTATTCTTTGAGACAGGGGATATAATTAAGATTATTTCACTGGGGAAGGTAAGTCAGATTCAATTCATATCACTAAAAGACAATGGTAAATGATGGCAGAGCTTATTAAAAGGAACTTACAATTAAAATTATTCTAGGGCTGACTCTTCATTATTTTTGTACCTGCCATTCTCCTTAGTTAGGTTTTACAGCTATGTCTCACTGATGAAACTAAAAAAAAAAAAAAGTTAAGTATTAGGTAGATGAGTAATATAATTCTACACTTTCTAATTACTAAAAGATGCTACTGGTGACGGCACTGATTCATCCTATCTCTGATTAACAGCATAACTTCAAGAAAATTGCCTGAAGTACTGGTTAGTGCCCAAAGGATTGTAGGGAAGCTGAATGACCCCTGAACAGTTTCAGTGTTAACCCATGAAACCCGTTGTGGTTGGTTTAGTCACCAAGTCGTGTCCGACTCTTGTGATCCCATGGACTGTAGCCTGTCAGGCTCCTCTGTCCATGGGATTCTCCAGGCAAGAATACTGGAGTGGGTTGCCATTTCCTTCTCCAGGGGATCTTCCCGACCCACGAATCGAACCCAGGTCTCCTGCATTCAGGCAGATGATTTACCAACTGAGCTATGAGGGAAGCCCTTTCTTTGTTGAAGGATGACCAAATACAAGACAGAGCTCTCAAAACAAAAAAAGAGCTTAAGTATAAAAAAGCCTNTCCCGACCCACGAATCGAACCCAGGTCTCCTGCATTCAGGCAGATGATTTACCAACTGAGCTATGAGGGAAGCCCTTTCTTTGTTGAAGGATGACCAAATACAAGACAGAGCTCTCAAAACAAAAAAAGAGCTTAAGTATAAAAAAGCCTAAAATAGAGGGAATTTCAAACATTTGTTTAGTTAGCAAATAGAACTATATAAGCATTGAAACCCGTTACTACCACCTAAAAGCATACAAAAATACTCCCCTTAAAAACTTTCCATGACTTAAATTTCAAGTAGCATATTTAGGAACAATTTTCCATTTTCTTCCAGTTTTCTTCCCCCTCAACGTAGTGAAAATGTCTTTATAGCATAAGTACACTTGAGTAAGCAGAGATCCAAAACCTACCCTGCCAAAATCTTAAGAGGTACTCAAATTCTCAAGCATAAAGGTCACTAGCTCAACGTAAAATGTACTTATTATTAAAATACTTACAAGCACCAAACAAGAAAAAACTATAGCGGAAAAAAAAATGCAGTTACAATAAGAATTGCTAATCTTTTTAAAATTCTTCATATTGCATAAACAAAATACAAAGTAAACTCAGATTACCTTTCATAAGACTAAAACAAATCAAAAAGACAATTTCATTTCTTCTGCCAGTTCGTTAAAACAACAAAAACAAAAGTCCCACAAACTTTTGTAGCTCTTAGCAAACAGCAAAAAAGTCAAATGATTAAGCCAACTGCCAAAGAAACAGTGAAGAGAAAGCAACAGTGTGGAAGAAGACTTGATTACATATCAAAATTTTAATATCAATAAAACACAAAACCCACATTTAAGAACGTACTTCGACATCCTGCTGAGCTAAGTAGTCATATGCACGAATCAACTTTTGTTTTATAACGAAAAAACCCATCTATTAAACATGCTTTTTCCAATATTCAGTGAATTTCCCAAAGTGGGAAAACTGAAGAACGGCATCTACTAGCCAAAGCACTATATTAAAAACTTTTTGGTCAGTTCTGCCTAAATATCCTAGTTCACTAGCAGTATGACAAAAATATTAAAATGTAACCCAAAATGACTGAAAAACGCTCAACTCGTAGACACTGTGTAACAGGGTACAGAAATACTTTGAGAATATTTTAAAATTCCATATTCGTATCTGAATGTTTTATTCAACTACTCTTAAATCAGGCGCTTACTTTCATAACAATTTTGCCAAATGGGGGAGAGAGCAAGACAGCCAGACAGCTCTAAGAAATGTCTTTAATGGTTCAAAATTCCTAGTATCTAAGGCGGAGCGACTGATGGAGCCAAGATGAGACCTCCCGGTCCTCTTGTCAGACGGGGAAACTGGTTTAAAAATGGGAGGTGGGAGAAGAGTTTGGAACTCAGGGCATGGGGTAACGCGGATGCTCTGAAACGCCGGCTCTTCCCTAGTCGCGCACTCCGAGAGGTCACCGCGCAGTAAAGTTTGGTTTCACAAACGGGCTTGGACGCTATTGACAAAAGCAAAGTCTCCCAAGTCGAGAGAGAGCCGGGGTCGGGGAGCGCCCGGAAGCCCAGCAGGACACAGTGCCCCGCAGGGACGGGGTTGGACGTGCGGCGACCCTGCCGCGGAGAACCCCAGGCTCAACCCACTCCCCCAGGACCCCGGGCGGGGACGGGAGCCGCCGGCGGAGGCGGCGGGTAGGCCACAAGGAGGAAATGGGACGGGGTACCGACAGCGAGGCGGTGGCGGCCGCCACGGGGCCGCCCTCGCGGGGGTGGCGAGAGGAACGCGGGGCCTCCCCGCCTCAGCCTCCCCCGCCTCGAGAGGCGGCTCCAACTTTCCNCCTTGCCCCTCCCCCGCTCTCCCCTCCGCTAAGCGGCGCCGCCACAGGTCGGCGCGCTACGGTGACGCCGGCGGCGGCGGCGGCGGCGGACCCTCCGCGCTTTCCCTACTCGCTCGCACTGGCCCTGCGTGCACGACTGCAGCGCTCAACCAGACCTCAGGGGGGCGCTGGCAATCCACCGTTTGCGACGGAAGAACGTGACGGGCGGAGTCAAGTCACGCGGCCTGCGAGCAGGAGGGAGGGCCCCAGCCGGTGGCGCGGGCTTCTGGGAAACGTCCTTAAAGCCCGGCTCTCCTCCCACGCCGCGGGTTCTGCGCCTGCGCGGCGCGCTGGAGTCAGCCCTGCGTTGCTGGCTGTACACCCCAAGCTGCAGAAGACAGTTAAGAAGGCTCTCGGGGAACAGGACATGAGGGGCTTTGTGCGGCCTTTACTATTCTGTCTGATATTGAAAACAGTGTTCTGTTGTTTGGCAGTGGGTTGAGTTTTCGTCCTACAGCGTTACCCGCCTGAACTATATCCTGCGAGGAGGCTGAAGTGACCCCAACTTGTAAGCTCACCTCTTTCTTCCTGCCCAATGGGCATTTTTAAAACGCTTTGAAGAGGTGTCCTACGTGACTCATCAAGCCTAAGCTTGTCCCCGTATCTAAATTCCCACAACAAAAAAATTAAATGTGATCCTGATCCACTTGGTGGTTCAGTTCAGTCACTCAGGTTTGTCCGACTCTTTGCGACCCCATAGTCTGCAGCATACCAGGCTTCCCTGTCCGTCACCAGCTCCCGGAGCTTGTTCAAACTCATGTCCATTCTGTTGGTGATGCCATCCAACCATCTCATCCTCTGTCTTCCCCTTCTCTTCCTGCCTTCAGTCTTTCCCAGTGAGTCAGTTCTTCGCATCAGGTAGCCAAAGTATTGGTGTTTCAGCTTCAGCATCAGTCTTTCCAATGAATATTTGGGACTGAATTCTNGCCATCCAACCATCTCATCCTCTGTCTTCCCCTTCTCTTCCTGCCTTCAGTCTTTCCCAGTGAGTCAGTTCTTCGCATCAGGTAGCCAAAGTATTGGTGTTTCAGCTTCAGCATCAGTCTTTCCAATGAATATTTGGGACTGAATTCTTTTAGGATGGACTGGTTGGATCTCCTTGCAGTCCATGGGACTCTCAAGAGTCTTCTCCAACACCGCAGTTCAAAAACATCAATTCTTTGGAGCTCAGCTTTCTTTATAGCACAACTCTCACATCCATACATGACTACCGGAAAACCATAGCCTTGACTAGCCAGACCTTTGTCCGCAAGTAATGTCTCTCGTAACCACCAAGGTAATTTGGTGGTTAGATAGAGACATGTGATGATTCATTCAAGAATACGTCGGAGACTGCGATATGGAACCTGTGTACGATGATCGATTGTTTTGGGCTTCCCTGGTGGCTCAGACGGTAAAGCGTCTGTCTACAATGCTGGAGACCCGGTTCGATCCCTGGGTCCGGAAGATGCCCTGGAGAAAGAAATGCCAATCCACTCCAGTATTCTTACCAGGATAATCCCATGGACAGAGGAGCCTGGTAGGCTACAGTCCATGGGGTCGCAGAATCGAGCACGACTGAGCAACTTCACTTCATTGATTCTTTCTCCATTCAGTTCAGTCGCTCAGTCGTGTCCGACTCTTTGCGACTCTGTGAATTGCAGCACGCCAGGCCTCCCTGTTCATGACCATCTCTCGGAGTTCACTCAGACTCATGTCCATAGTCAGTGATGCCATCCAACCATCTCATCCTCGGTCGTCTCCTTCTCCTCCTGCCCCCAATCCCTCCCAGCATCAGAGTCTTTTCCAATGAGTCAACTCTTCGCATGAGGTGGCCAAAGTACTGGAGTTTCAGCTTTAGCATCATTCCTTCCAAAGAAATCCCAGGGTTGATCTCCTTCAGAATGGACTGGTTGGATCTCCTTGCAGTCCAAGGGACTCTCAAGAGTCTTCTCTAACAGCACAGTTCAAAAGCATCAATTCTTCCGGCACTCAGCCTTCTTCACAGTCCAACTCTCACATCCATACATGACCACCGGAAAAACCATAGCCTTGACTAGACGGACCTTAGTCGGCAAAGTAATGTCTCTGCTTCTGAATATACTATCTAGGTTGGTCATAACTTTTCTTCCAAGGAGTAAGCATCTTCTAATTTCATGGCTGCAGTCACCATCTACAGTAATTTCTTGGATATACCTTTCACACTGCTTTTTAAGGTCACCGACCCTTTAACCTCACAGTTTATCTTCAAGACAAATCTTCACACTTCTGACTACTCTTCCTGCTCTGGGTGTCCTTCCCCTCTCTTGTATCCGAGGGTCTTTGCACACCCACTGAAGCTCTGTCCCTGGGCCTCTAACTTGGCTCACTCAGGTCACAATCACATCCAGTCTTAGCTCTCACACGTTTTTGGGTCGTCTGCCTCCTTCCTTACTTTCCATGGGCTTTGCAGTCCCCCAGTCACGCTGAGGGCTTCCCAGGTGGCTTCCCAGGTGGCACAGTGGTAAAGAATCCACCTGCCAATGCGGGAGACCAAGGGACAACAACGGGTTGGATCTCTGAGTGGGGAAGATCCCCCGGAGGAGGGTATAGCAACCGCTCCAGTATTCTTGCCTGGACAATCCCACGGACAGAGGAGCCTGGTGAACTATATAGTTCAAGGGGTCCTGAAGAGTCTGACGCCAGCACTCCTGGACAGCAGCCTTGCAGAGCCATGCCTGGGATGACTTTCCTTCCTGCTTTTCCAGACCCCTCCCGCATTGGGTACCCTTCTGCTCCTCCTTGCTTCTCTGCACCCCATCCTTGTGCATTGTGTTTGTCCGTCTCACACAGTGAGCACTGGGACAGTGTCTTAACACTTTCCTAACAACAGCTCCTGGCACAGTGCCTGTGCTCAGTAAGGACTTGGTAAATAGTTGCAGGAGGAATGTATGACTGGCAGCCTTGTCTTTGAGTCTTACAATCTATAGTTTGGGATATGAACTTTGGGAATTCAGATGGGCTCTCTCGTATTTGGGATATTTGAAGGAACAATGATATAGAGGAGTTTATAACAATACATTATAAAGAATGTGATAAAGGATGACTAAGACAAACACTGAAAACTTTGTTTAAAGAATTGTGTGATACAACCAGATCAACAAGCACTGTTATGAGCCATCTGACTGAGAGTGTAACTTTGTTGTGTATGTATACACATATGCATGCGCATACACACGACCTCATCCAGTTATCTGTAACTCCAGATAGAGACTCCTAGTACAACATTCTTCTTTTACGTAAAAATTTATGTAAAAATCTCTTTACATATTTGTTCTGTGAAAAATGTTCTTTCATAAAAATTAGTCAAAGCTCAAATGATAACATTCTCCAAAGAAAAAGCTGTAATTTTTAAATTAAGAATAATATATATCAGTTCAACAAAACTAAACACAGATCTTTTGATGTATTTATTTACTGGCAAATAATAAAATTGTCACTTTTTTACAGTTGGCCTCCCAGTTATCATGGGACCATGTTTAAGAGAAAAACACTCAGCACTAATGTGCTAGTGGTTTTTACTTTCATGTGCAAGTAGAAAAGAGGATGGTGATTTGTAACAGGCTGTCTCCCTTGGGAAAAGGACAAGTGTATTTCTGTGCATGCACTATTCTAGTAATGTTTGCATGGTTATTTATTATTTTCTCTATTTTCAGTATTTTTTATTTATAATAAAGAGATACTGGATTTTAAATAAAGATGAACTATAAGATGTAGGAGTAAAGATTGATATACCAATCATCACTGTCAAAATTTTAGGTTTTATTATAGCCATAAAAAAACACAAATGTTACGCATGGCAAAACGATCTTCAACTGAAAATCCAATTGGTATGTTGCACTTAGACCAGTACTTAACATGTCAAACCTGTCATGCGGCAACAGAAACCTATATTAGCATCTTTAGAAATGAAAGATAATCAGTGTATTGATTTTGGCAGAACTTTATCAGAGAAAACTGCTGTTATCAATTTAATTCTTCTGAACTGAGTACAAAATAAAAATCAAATCAAGAGAGTTAAGCATGGCATAAAGACACTTGCTTACATGGGAAACATGGTTCTAAAATAGACTCTGTCACTTAAGACTTTTAAAGTTTCGTACAATTGGTGTAATTTTTCTGGTCCTCAATTTCCATATCTGTTGATACTACAGTGGAAGTTTTTAGTTTAATGATCTCTCTGGCATTTTTATAGCAGAAGTGTATGAATTCAAAAGATGTACAGTTTAAGACTCTTATAGGCAAAACACACAATGTCTTTATAAGAAATGAAAAAATGCATGTTAGTTTACAGAAACTTTTTTAGGCTAGTGGTTTATTCTTGTTTTCACAACTGAAGAATTTTAATGGAGATGATACTGATTATTGTCCAGTTGTCTTCTGTGTGGAACTAAATTTATTTCAGCAACAATCATTTGGGTCTCTACTATCTGGAAGGTGCTGTGAGGTGGTTATAGATAAATGAACAGTGTGCCAGAGACAGTTTGGTGGGTACAGACCAGTATAAAAACTAAGGGAAAATAAAGGGAATAAAAACAAAGGGCTGGGTGGGAGCAGGGGTTGTCAAATAAGGAAGAGAATGCAACAAGGACCAAGGACAATTTCATGAAAGAGCAATCTGAACAAAATGCAATCAGATGTAATTCCAAATTTAAGACTCTAGTTCCTCTTAGGTTAGTCTCCCATTCCCACTTTTTTACCTCCTCTACATTTTTACCTCTCCTTCATGTCTCACCCTACAATCACTCCTACTGAGCCCCTGAATCCTGAACCCAGCAGACCTTATCACAGTCTTTATAGTAAATAACTTCCTCAACCTCTTTCCCTATACTTACAAAGTCAATCTATAACTGTCAATATTCACCACACACACGTGTTTCCTCCATCACAAAGAACCATCTCTTCTTTCAGTTAGGGCTCAGGTTTTTACTGGTGCTGTAGATCATTTTTTCCAGACTTTGGAATTTATAGACCATTACCATTTCTAACAGTTTGGGAACTGACATAGCTTTTTTTTTTTTCAATCCTGACAAATCACAGTATGAATTTTTAAAGCCCTCCCATCTCTTACCACCATGATTTCCTAAAATAAATGCATTTGCACCACCAAAAAGCTAAATTTTTATGAACTACTCTGTTTGGTTTTTTGTGGTTTTTTGTTTTGCTTTGTTTTTGCGTTTCCTTGTGGAACAGTGAAGCTACCAGCCTTGGTACATCTGGGACTCTGCTCTGTTACAGATCCCCTCAGGGCCTGCTCCATGGGTTACTCTGGCTTCAGCATTTTCAACCTCTTCTTTACTGTAGATTAATTTATGCCTTCTCTTGAAATCTAAAAATAGTTTCCATTTTAAGACACTTCCTCATTTAACTTTCTATTCACTTTTTTAAAGGTTCAGCTCAGTTCAGTCGCTCAGTCGTGTCCGACACTTTGCGACCCCATGAATCGCAGCACGCCAGGCCTCCCTGTCCATCATCAACTGCCGGAGTTCACTCAGACTCACGTCCAGCGAGTCAGTGATGCCATCCAGCCATCTCAACCTCTGTCGTCCCCTTCTCCTCCTACCCCCAATCCCTTCCAGCATCAGAGTCTTTTCCAGTGAGTCAACTATTTGCATGAGGTGGCCAAAGTNAAACAGAGCAGAAAGTACAGAGATGTCACATACACTCTCTGGCTCCACATACACACGGTCTTCCCTGCCTGTCAACACCCTATACCAGAGTGGTACACCGGTTACAATCAATGAGCCTGCACTGACACATACTTATCACCCAAAGTCCATACTCTTGCATTGTTTAACTCTTGGTGTTGTACATCCTATGCATTTTCACAAATGTGTAACAAATCCACCATTATAGTATCATACAGAGTAGTTCCATTGTCCTAAAAATCCTCTGTGCTTCACTTCTTTATCCCTCCCTCTACTCTTACCCATGGCAACCACTGACCCTCTTCCTGTCTCCAGAATTTTGCCTTTTCCAGAATATCATATAGTTGGAATCATATAGTATCAGACTTCTTGGATTAGTATTTTTCACTTAGTGATGTACATTTAAGGTTTTATAACTCATTTCTTTTTAGCACTAAATAACACTTCATTGGTTATGGAATTAAGCTGGTTTCATAGTTCCACATCTTTTCATGGTTTCATAGCTCATTTCTTTTTAGTACAGAATAATGTTCCATTGTCTGAATGTATCACAGTTTATCTTCTCACCCACTGAAGGACATCTTGGTTGCTGCCAAGTTTTGTCAATTCTGAACAAAGCTATTATAAACACCCATGTATAGGTTTTTGGGTGGACATAAATTTTCAACTCATTGGGGTGAATTATCAAGTAAAGACATTGAGAGATTATGTAGTAAGAATATGTTTATTTTTTGTAAGAAACTACCATACTTTCTTCCAAAGTGACTATACCATTTTGCATTCCCACCAGCAACAAATGAGAGTTCCTGTTGCTACTCATCCTTGCCAGCATTTGCTCTTGTAGCATTCTAGATTTTGGCCATTTCCAGAAAACGAAGATCATGGCATCCGGTCCCATCACTTCATGGCAAATAGATGGGGAAACAGTGGAAANAGGAGATTGGGGTGCAGAAATTTCATTAGGGGATGTTTTGGGGGTTACATCTCTGGAAAAAGTGAAGGAAGCAGGTTTGGGCAGAGGAAGAAGTTGAACCGAGATGGCACAGCGGTAAAGAATCTGCCTGCCAATGCAGGAGATGCAAGAGATGCTGGTTCGACCCCTGAGTTGGGAAGATTCCCTGAAGGAGGCCATGGCAACCCACTCCACTATTCTTGACTGGAGAATCCCATGGAGAGAGGAGCCTGGTGGGCTACATTCCATGGGGGCACAAGCAGTCAGACACGACTGAGCCTGCACGCACTCACACACACACAGATAGTCTAACCAAGGCCTCAGCCATTCCTACGTGGAGATCTGAAGACTTTATGCCACTTTATTTGGGCATAAAGACTTTATTTTGGGGGGCTCCAAAATCACTGCAGATGGTGACTGTAGCCATGAAATTAAAAGATGCTTACTCCTTGGAAGAAAAGTTATGACCAACCTAGATAGCATATTGAAAAGCAGAGACATTACTTTGCCAACAAAGGTCTGTCTAATCAAGGCTATGGTTTTTCCAGTGGTCTGTATGGATGTAAGAGTTGGACTATGAAGAAAGCTGAGTGCTGAAGAATTGATGCTTTTGAACTGTGGTGTTGGAGAAGACTCTTGAGAGTCCCTTGAACTGCAAGGAGATCCAACCAGTCCATTCTGAAGGAGATCAGCCCTGGGATTTCTTTGGAAGGAATGATGCTAAA
>SJYV01044810.1:91294-112913 GCA_006410875.1 Neotragus pygmaeus | reverse complement strand
TTTAGACATGGAATGGACTCTCCAATTTATCCATCTCTACCCTGACACTTATGTTACCTCTGGACCTCTGAAAACATTTGGGGTTGTGACCCCTGCCCTAGGATAGAATTTAGGAGAGACCTACAAGGTCCATTTCCCATCAGAGCCTCTGCAAAAGGCCAGTGGGAGAGAAACCAAGAGCATGAGTCATCTGCTGCTTGAATAATCAGCTCTTGATGAACTCACACCCTTGAGAGTCTGTTGGATGCAGATTAAGGCACCAAACACCCTCAACAGATGGAGTTCTCTGAAATTGGGTTCAAGCCTGGTTTCCTTAGAGCTCCCTAAGGTCAGGAACTTTGTTGCAAGAGCTTCTTGAGGAAGCCAAGAAAGCGAAATGTCGCTGAGCATCAACCGCGACCACCGGAAGGAGCAGATGGAACGCTGGAGCCCAGGGAGGGAAGACCCACAAAAAAATGAAAGGGAAGCCACCTGTCAATCAAGACACCAAAACAAGGAGTTATTTGGAACCAGTGGGGAAGAACAAGAATGCACTGGCTGACTTCATACTGAAAGGAGGGAAACCAACCGGAGATGCCCAGACCCCAGGTCATCAGCGATTATTCGAGCCAAACCCCCACTGAGCAAAATAAAGGTCAGGCTCAGCCTTCATCACATGGGCAAGACATTCTCAATAGAAAGTCTTGTCAAGTTCATTTGTGGTTTTATAAATATTTAAACAGCTTGCACTTGGCTAGGCTTAAACAGAGAAAGTTTTCGCGTTGCTTGGAGGACTTCACGTTATGCTGCCATATCATTTACTGAACACCTACTGTGTGCCAGGTACTGAGGCAGGCAATGGATGAGAATGATCTTTCATTCTATTCACAACCTGAAAAGGAGAGTTCTGTGACTCCCACCTTAGTGAGGAAGAAAGTGGGTCTCAGAGAGGCCCATGGTTGCCTCTGTTGACTTCAGCAAAGCCACGACTCTGCTCCAGCCCCTCGAATTTCTTCCATCTGTGCCACGTTACCCCTCACTGTGCTGCTGCCGCAGTGCCCCAGGAGTTTGTCAAGACGAGGGAGTGTGTACGTGTGTGTGATGGTTATAGAAGATGTCTATGTGGCATGATTTATATTGTGTAGGTATCTGGAAAGATTGGGATGTGTGTCTGGAAATACGAACGTATGTGTGGGAGAACTTGTTATTTGCATATGTGTGTGTGCTTGTGCATGTGTGTGTGTGCAGGAGACACAGGCAGAGTGGTGTAACATGTGAAGGGGTGACAGACAGAGACAGGACAGCTATAGCCTGCAAGAATTCCCGATTTCATGCTCTGTTTCCATAAGAGGCATTTTTAGCTTCTTCTCTTGCTACTAATCTGACTGTGATACAAACCTGTGAATATCTGCTTGGGGGCATTCGTCACTTTGGATCCCAGCTTTCAGAGGTGAGGGCAGTGCTCACCGATATGGGCAACAAGGCAGTAAGAATGATTCTCCCCATTTCATCGATGAAGAAACTGAGGCTCAGAGAAGTAAAGGAATTTGCCCAAGGTCACAAAGCTAGTGTGCAGCGAGCTGGAATTCAAGCCCAGGTGTGCACCACCTCCAAGCCCAATGCTGTGCTTTTTCTCCTGCACTTTGCTGTTAGGGCCTGTGTGGCAAGGACGGGGAGCAGTGGCAAGGAATGACGGAAGCCACGCAAGCCTAGGGCAGCTGACAGAGCCTTGCCCTCGGGAACATCCTGTCCGAGTCTGTTCCGGCTGTGTCAGCCACGCAGAGGTCCTGGCAGCTTCTGCTATTCTGCTTGACTTTCAGCTTAGAATAGCACTCAGCACGCCAGGCAGGGATTCTCTTGCCGATTAGGCCAGCTGGGCTGGGTCAGCAGTGTCAGGCAGGCGCTCGCTGAGTCCCAGGAAACTTGCTTGCTCATCCCGGCTCTGTTAGAACTTCTGAAAGGGCAGTGACAAGGGCAGGTGTCTCAGGTGCTGGACAGCCCGTGCCGCACAAATGCCGCCTCTGCCCCGAGCTAGCTGTGTGACCCAGGGCAGCTTATGCACCCTCTCTGAATCCATTCTGTCATCCAGCTGAGGAGGGAATAATACCAATCTTGCTGAACTGCTGTGAGAATTAAATGGGGTAAGAAGAATGCATGAAGTGCCCAGTGTGGCCGGCTGGAAGCGGGGCTCAGCACAGAAGAGCCATTTGGTATATCTGAAAATCTGATGCCTGAACTTCAGTCCTGGCTCCTCTCACGACTCTGTGACCATGAACAAGTGGCCAAGCTCTCTAGAGCTCATTTCCCGCATCTCCGCAGTAGCAGTACCCCCCAACTTTGCGTTACAAGCTATTTACATGAGTTATTATGCATAAAGGGCTTACACGGTGCCTGGCACATTTTACAAGCCCTCTGACTCTTGCTGTTGTTATTTCTGAAAATATGAGTCATCATTACTCTCTTCCACTCCCAGCCCCGCCTCCCACCTATTCCCTCCGTCATTCATTCCCCAAGGATTTCTTGAGGGTCAACCATGTGACATGTTATTCTAGATCTTGGGATTCAAACAGAGAAGAACAAAGAAGACAAATTCCTGCCTGATATGAGGCACCTGTTTTTCTGGGAAAACAGACATTAAAACGAATGAAAATGTAACACAGTTGTATATTAATGTGAATGTTCTATGAGGGTGGACGAAGCTGAGTTAGAGAATTGTTGTTGTTGTTGTTCAGTCGCTAAGTAATGTCCAACTCTTTGCGATCCCCTGGACTATAGCCTGCCAGGCCCCTCTGTCCACGGGATTGTCCAGGCAAGAATACTGGAGTAGGCTGCCGTTTCTTCCTCCAGGGGATCTTCCACCCCAGAAATCAAACCCGCGTCTCTTAAATTGGCAGGCAGATTCTTTACCACTGAGCCACCTCGGTATCCCTGAGTAAGAGAAAAGCACCTGTGAAAAGGGGGCATTTACACTGGAGGGTCCTGGAAGTTCTCTCTGAGCACATGGCATTTGAGCTGAGACCTGAGGATACTTACAAGGCCAGGAGGTATCAGACACTGTTTCTCCCCTGCAGAGAAGTGACTTCACTTAGTATAAGACACACAGGGCTTTGAATCAGACAGGACTGGGCCAGTGAAAAACCGGAATTGGTTCCCTGGGCAAAATCTTCATCTTGGCTTCTGGGTAGGGGGCAGAGGGTGGAGCATGCAGGCGCTCGAATCCTCTGCAAAGCCCAAACCTGCACATCCAGCCAGAGGAGGGTGACAATGAAACAATAATGGCCTTTCTATACTCATCATTCCCTCCGCAGTGTTCAGTGTTTTTATCTTTTTAGAACTCAAAATAGAAAGAAACAGATGGCACACTCAGTGCAGTCGATTGGAGCAAGTCAAGTGACAGGATGTCTCTAAAGGTGTGGACAGGTGTGGGCAGGGGTCTGGAGCTCTCCCGAGAGCCCCTCCAAGCACCCCACCCCCTTCTCCCTGCTCGCTTGGAAAGGGAAGGGGCAACCTGTATGGGTCACGACAGTGACCTCACAAGCCCTCTGACACCCAGCTGAGGGTTATCAACTGGGGACGCTGGGCCGGAGATTCAGGAGCGGGGAAAGGACAATGAGGTCAGTATATTATTATTCCTTTGGTTCCCTCCCTTGGGATCCATCTGAGGCTGCCTACATCCTCCACAGAAACTGACAGCTCCTCCCAAGGCCACTGCTGGGCCGCGTCCGATGTCAAATCAACATCCTTGCCTCTGGCTCTTCTCATCCCTTTGAGCCCCAGGAGGATGGCAGCTCAACTGCCACAGCTCGACTGCCACAAGCCCTGTTTTCCTGAGGGGTTTCTTAGGGGAACCTTGTACTTGACCCCCATCTTCCTAGTTAAGCCCTTTGTAAATTGTTGTCCTTTAATTGCTAAGTCATGTTTGACTCTTTGCGACCCCCTGGATTGTAGCCCGCCAGGCTCCTCTGTCCATGGGATTCCCCAGGCAAGAATACTGGAGTGGGTTGCCANTCTTAGGGGAACCTTGTACTTGACCCCCATCTTCCTAGTTAAGCCCTTTGTAAATTGTTGTCCTTTAATTGCTAAGTCATGTTTGACTCTTTGCGACCCCCTGGATTGTAGCCCGCCAGGCTCCTCTGTCCATGGGATTCCCCAGGCAAGAATACTGGAGTGGGTTGCCATGCCCACCTCCAGGGGATTTTCCTGACCCAGGGGTTGAACCCACATCTCGTGCATTGGTAGGCAGGTTGTTTACTGTTCATTTGGGAAGCCCTTTGTAAATTACCCTCCTTGAATTATCTTAATTTGCATGTGCCCTTTCTTTTCTGTTGCGTCCCTAGTTGAAGCCACAGGAACAAAGTGAGTAAAGCCTCACAGGGTCCATAGGCTTGGGAACTGGTACCATCCCAGGCCTGCAGGGTCAGTGGGTAAAGCAGTTCCTGCGACCAGTGAGAGTTGTAGCTCTAGGAGAGGGCATCTTGACAGGAGCCAGGCCACCAGGAAGACAGCCCCTGCTGACTATGGTGCAGAGGATCAAGGACGTCACACAGAGCATCTCGGGGAAACCAGGGCAACAGCAGAGCAGACATAGCATCTCCTCTACCCCCGAGGACCTGAAGCAGAGAACTGATCTCCCTGGCCGAGGCCACAGGACTACATCTGTTGGCTCATCGTCTCCTCTCTTCACGTGTTCCCAACCTGGCCCACTGAGGAGAGAGAGCTTCCCGTGACACCTTCTACCCTCTGGGGCAGTGCTACGGAGGGGGGGTCTCATCATCACCTACCCCATTTTCCCCGCCCTAGTGGATGTGACTGGGGAGACCAGAGTCGTTGGACTACCGTGCTAATGGCTCATGAGTCCCGCAGTCTGTCTTATTTCCTCTGGGACCTGTTTGTGCCCAAGACAAAGAAGTTCTGTCCCTCCACTTGGCCAGCCCAGTAGTGCAGAACCCCCTTGTTACCCGCTAGGATCACAGAATGTGACTGTGTTTGGAGATGGGGTCTTTAAAGGGAGAGGGTCGGGTTCTCATCTAAAGTGCCTGGTGACTTTATAAGAGGAGGAAATTAGGACACAGATACACATGTAACAGACCTCATGTGAAGACCCAGGGAGAAGAAGCCATCTGTAAGCCAAAGGAGAGCAGCCTCAGGAGGAACCAACCCAGCCAACACCTTGACCTTAAGCTTCTAGCCTCCAGCACTGTGAGAAGGTAAACCTCTGTAGTTTAAGACACTGGGGCTGCAGCACTTTGTTACAGCAGCTTGAGCAAACTAATACAACAGGTAATTGAGCAGAGATTTTCTTTCTCTCCAGATCGCAGCCATTCAGAGGATGTGGTTCTATAGGTTTGCTCATGCAGGTTCTCCGACCCATAAAGCAGTCAGGCTTCTCCTCCGGTATCGCTCCATTGTTCAAGGCCAAGGTGAATGACCCAGCCTCAGAAAGCTGTGTACCATGGCTATGCAACTTGGCTACAATCTGCACTGCCCCCCAACCCAACCCAATCCAGCTGGTCACCAGCCACCTCTGCACTTTTAAATGAAGGTTAGCAAAACCATCCATTCAGATGTACCCACTCTTAAAGCTCAAGTCAACTGATCAAGAATCAGGGACAACCTCTTTCTCAGACCAAGGGTGTAAAAGGCAGAGAAGGCAAGTTCAGGTGTGCTGAGTGAGAAAGACCCTGGACGTCTTTAACTCTGGCTCTTCTGCTGCCAACTGCATGATCCCAATGTCTTAAGTCTCCATGTCTCGTTTTCCTTATCTGTATAGTGGGTGTAAAAATTGTACCTACTTCTCACAGGATTAGTGCAAGGATTAAAGTATCGGATTCTATCCGAAAGTGCTTTGTAAAGCTTTAACGTTTCCTACACAGGCTAAGGGACCTGGATTCAATCCCTGGGTGGGAAAGATCTCCTGGAGAAGGAAATGGCAATCCACTCAGTACTCTTGCCTGGAAAATTCCATGGACGGAGGAGCCTGGTACAGTCCATGGGGTCGCAAAGAGTCAGACACAACTGAGCGACTTCCCTTTCACGTTAGACTCTGTATAGGGCATATATGACATTGCAGGCGTCCAAAAACTACTAACTGGATGATGTGAACACGTTGAGATGAATGGCGTGGAGTCCCTGCCCTTGCGGAGTCCACAGGTAAAGGAAGAGAGGGACATTAAGACGATGCACACGGCAAGGGCTCTGGTGTATAGTGACCCAGGTGCCCGCACGGCCCGAGTCAGCCTCCCACCCCCATCGGTGAGTCCGGGAAGTTTTGCAGGGAGATACGATACCTAGGTGGATAGCGCAGGCAGAAAACTAGAGTTAGCCTGGTTAGGGAAGCTCCTTGCAGGGGAGGAAGGACATATTCTATCAAGGGACAGACAGTAAAAATGAAAGCATTGAGGAGGATGTGTCTTTGGCTTCTTCCAGAAGCATTCCTTGGGACAAGGGTTCGCGTGCAAGCATGTCTTGGAGGTTGTCCCGGGAAACCCAGCCAGGCAGACAGGAGAGGAAGGAGGAAGGTAGGGAGAGGACAGGGACCCAGTCTTGAGGCGTTGTCAGCCTGGCTAGCTCCGGGGGTGGCTGGAGCTGAATCTCGCTGGAGAACCTGGGAAGTGGCGTGGAAAGCGCGCCTCAATGTTCTCCGGCCCAAAGGGTGAGGGCGCGGAGGACTATGCTGGTGTCCACCGAAATCTGTTAAGAGCAGCTCCTTGCGAGGGCAGGGAGTGGAGGGGGCGGGCATTAGCTTCCTGGAGATTTTAGCCTGCAGCTCACATGGGCAGAGTGCCCTCTAGTGGCCAGAGAAAAACTCCATGCAAAGAAACTGAAGGGCCGGCTGTCTGCAGAACCTGGGAAGAGAGAATGCAGGCCAGGCGCCTGCTGCATCCGCTATCCTGGGGATACAGGAGTACAGATGCTTCCCTGTTTCTGGAACACAAGGTCCAACACAGGGAATTGCAGGCCATGAAGAGGAAGAGATAGGCGGACGCGAGGGCAGGAATATGTGAATCTAGGTCATGCTCCTGTGTTTCAGCTTTGGCCTGAGGGCAGTTGGAGGGTTTTAAGAATGGGAAGGGCATGGTCAGTATTGTATCTTTGAAATATCACTCTGGTTGCCATATGGAAGATACCTTTGAATGAGATAAGACTAGTTCTGAACCCAGGAAGAGGTTTTCATATTAATTAATAGTCAAGGAAGGGACTTCCATAGTGGTCCAATGGTTAAGACTTTGCCTTCCATTGCAGAAGTTGTGGGTTTGATCCCTGGTCAAGGAACCAAGGTCCTGAATGCTGCACAGTGCAGGCAAAACAAACAAACAAACCAAAAAAAAAAACCTTATAGCTCGGACCGTATTTTTTAAACAAACAAACCAAAAAAAAAACCTTATAGCTCGGACCGTATTTTTTTAAAAGTTTAAAAAAATAGTCAAGGAGGGAAACAGGAAGGACCTGATAGAAAGGAATACTGAGAGGATTAGAAAAAAATATGTTGGAGGCAAAAAGAAACCCACCTGGACTTGGCAATGTATTGGATCTGAATATGATGGGAAGAAAGGGTCAAGGATGACTCGGAGGGTCTCTAACTTTGACGACTTGTCCACGCCGGTGCTACCAACCGAGTCAGCGAATGACAAAACAGGGGCAGGTGTAGGTAGCGAGGACATGCACTCAGGTGCAGCACTTATAATTTGAGCACTGTGAAGGCAACCCAGCATGAAACAGAGAAGTGTGAAGCCCAAAGAGAACTGACTTGGAAATGGGATTCTAGAGACTCACACACGAATGTTGGTGAAAGGTTGAGAGTGAAAAGGATGGCCCAGGTGAGTATGGAAACTTTGAACCTTGTAGGGGGTCAAGGTCAGAACCTTAACAACAATCACCAACACTGAAGATAGTAGATAAGCCAAAAAAAAAATCCTCAAAGGGGCCCGGCACAGGGAAAATAGATGTGGTATAACTAGCACAGAGAAGTCGAGAGACCTATGAACTTGGGTGTGATCCCCACACCAGCTCCCGAGGATGCCCAGGAAGACTTGGACAGAGATTGGTGTAGTGATGTCCTCATTTTGGCTGGCAATCTGACCTTTCCTAGATTCATTTCATGCAAATGGACACAGGCACCAGAGATAGCTAGTTTGAGAAGTTAGGGTGGAGATGGTTAGTTACAAGTGTCTTCAGCATCCAGAGCACCTTGCAGTTTTTCTTATCGGAGGCACTTAGAGAAAGTGGAGGGGGAGAGGAGAAAGAAAGAAGAAAGGAAGGGATCACTATAGGTTGAAGAAGTGAGAGGGGGATCCAGAGATGAGGAAGAAGCACTGATATTCAGCAGGAGAAAGGAAGATGCATTGTCTGGAGTTGAAGCTGAAGAGATGAAAATACGATGAAAGAGATGATTGTATGAGTAAGGAAAGTGAGAGCCTCAGTGTTCTCAATAGCATGTCAGACAAGGCCATCTACTGAGAAGAATCAAGTGGAGAGTGAAGGTAAGGAGAACGATTAGAGCTGAGAAGGGCCACTGAGAATAGGAGGAAAGGAAGCTGACCAAGGACAAAGTGAGGCGCAGGCAGAAACCTGGGCCCAGCTGAGGCTGGAGACCACGGATTTACAAATTTTCTCTTTTTCTTGTCATAGGTTTTTTGTTTGTTTGTTTTTAATCCTCATTCAGGCTATTAGTACAATGTATTTTTACAATAGAAAGCAAAAATTATTTATTTTTTAAATTTTATTTTAATTGGAAGGTAGTTACTTTACAATATTGTGATAGCTTTTTGCCATACATCAACATGAATCAGCCATAGCTTTGCCACTTAAAATTATCAATTGGTCTTAGAATAACACACTAAAAATGTTTTGGAAACAAATTCAACATGAAAAGCAAAAAAAAAAAAAAAAGAAGGTTGTGAATGTTTAGTCATTAAAAAACAGTTATCTAGTAAGCATTTGTCATTCGTGCCCATTTACATGGCATATTATATCATTATACTCATTTTATGTCAGTTCTTAGGCTTCAGTTAAGCTCAAGTCAGCGAAATTGAGACCATGAGTTTTCAGTGGTCCCAGCCCTCTTGGTGACGATGCTAGGGTGAGATGGTGCCAGAGCCCCGTTCTCTGCCCTCTCTGAGCACCTGTACATGGCTGCAGGTGCACGTACATGGGGAGCATCACCACAGAACTTCACCTCTGAGGACTGTTTCTGGTTCCTTCTGTGCATCTCTCTGTCCAGGAGCTGTATTCTCAATCCTATGATGCTGTTGGGGTGATGTTTGCCTCCATCCCGGGGTTTGCAGACTTTTACTCTCAGACCGAAATGAACAACCAAGGAGTGGAATGCCTCCGCCTGCTAAATGAGATCATCGCTGACTTCGATGAGGTAAACGGGAGCCGCAGAAATTTACAGTCGTGAATAAGCATCCTTGCTGTCTTAGTGTTGTGTTGTTCCTTGTAAACTATGTCTGCACTTACAGAATTGCAGACTGCGTTACAGACACAGACATGTGTCATCTAATTTCATTATCACATGAGATAAAGACAGTTGTTTCTCCTGGAGGACCAGGAATGTGAGCTTCAGTGAGGTTAGGAACTTAATCCAGTGTCACGCAACCAGCAAATGGCAAAACCAGGACTTGACTGGAGGCCAGCACTACAAGGCCCTGACATCACAGAGACGGGGCCATTTC
Source organism: Neotragus pygmaeus (assembly GCA_006410875.1). Classification (NCBI taxonomy): domain Eukaryota; kingdom Metazoa; phylum Chordata; class Mammalia; order Artiodactyla; family Bovidae; genus Neotragus; species Neotragus pygmaeus. Next base: position 103,260 of record SJYV01044810.1, on the reverse strand, counting down.
TCCATCTGCTCAAGCTGCCAAAGATAAAACCATCAATTAGCATTTGCTCACAGACCTCCACAAAATATAAACACACCCCAGATGGCACTTTCTTCTTCCAGTTTCCAGGAATGGGGGAGACAGTCATGCTGCACTTTATTTACATTAATGGGCTTTGCAGGAGGGGTTTTTCTCCTCCTCACCACCCCCCAGCTTGACATACGACACCCATGTCCATCCACATGGGGAAATGCAATTGTAAGGAGGAAGAGGGAGGGAGGTGGGCAACCAAAAACATGCTGAAATCTTCGAGCTAAAATATTAATAGTCAAAGGGCTGCTAAGAGACCAAGCCTGCTTAGTGACATCTGAGGATAAATGTCAGACATTAAACTGGGCTGAGGACAGACACTGCTCCAGCCACTTTCTGCCCTGGGCACAGTTTGCAAGATCTCAGAATAGTGGCTTAACTTTAGCTCAAGAAGTGAAGTTACTGCAATACAGTAACCAAGTATAAGGGTTTCCCTGGCGGCTCAGTGGTAAAGAATCCACCTGCAGTGCAGGAGACGCGGGTTTGATCCCTGGGTCAGGAAGATCCCCTGGAGAAGGAAATGGCAACCCACTCCAGTATTCTTGCCTGGAGAATCCCATGGACAGAGGAGCCTGATGGGCCATAGTCCCTGGGGTCGCACATGACTTAGCGACTAAACAACAATAACAAAAAACCAGGTATAGACTAATGGCACCTTAGGCCTAACGCACCTTAGACCTGGGTGCTGACACGAAATGCTAAGATTTTAAATACATGCTGACAATGAAGCCAAAAGGAGGTGTTGATGGATTTTGGAATGTTTGCCCTTTCTTCTTTAATAAGATGAATTGTTTCTTTCAGAGACTCATAGAAACTGATCTAGTCCTTAGAGTATCTGGTCACACCCGTCTGGGCACCTAACACTTAGCATGTGATCGATAAACATATGTTGATGGCCTGGATGTTTGATTCTGAGAGAGGAAAGTGGTTACCTCAAGGATGCTAACCCAGCCCGAGGTGGTCCTCACTGTGAGCCAGGGGTCTGTTTCCAGGAGCCCCAGGCTGCTGGAAGCACAAGGACCAGGACTGACACTGTTGTCTGGGTCTGTTTCAGCTGCTCGGTGAAGACCGGTTTCAAGACATTGAAAAGATTAAGACCATCGGTAGTACCTACATGGCTGTGTCAGGCCTATCACCTGAAAAGCAGGTAAAGGAATGCTCTGGACTCGACCACACCCTCCGGCAGGGCGCTCACTGTGGTCATGTGGCTGGAGGTGGGACAGTGGTGGGAGACTCGGTGACTGGCAGGGAGAAGCTCTGATAAGTGGACCTTCCAGGTGCGTGATGTATTTGTTCCCCATGTAAGCAGGATCCACTGGGTGAAACGATGCTTCCTTATGATTGAGAAGCCTTTAGGCTTCACTCTGAAACTCACTGTTCACTTGATGTGCAAAATAAGGACAGCGAAATACCGAATATGACTCAGTTGCAAGTGTTGCTAAACCCCTGATCCCAGCCTGTTTTCTTAATCTTACTTTTGTTTTCTCCTCCAAAAGTAATGATAATAATAGCTCCAGTTTTTCAAAATTGAAAGTCAGACTTAGAAAAATTTTTTATGTATTTCTTTTTTGGCTGCACTGGGTCTTCGCTGCGGCATGCGGGCTTTCTCTGCTTGTGTTGAGTGGGGCCTTCTCATTATGGTGGCTTTTCTTGCTGTGGAGCTCGGGCTCTAGGGCACGTGGGCTCAGTAGTCGTGGCTCCCGGGCTCCAGTATTAATAGTTTCACTTTTATGAGAGGTGATTGTGTGCCAGGCACTAGTGATAAGTGGGAAAACAACATCTACCCCCCAAGGTCAGGGATGAATTTACCTGGGATACAGTCATGCTCCCCGCACAAAGCCCTGCCCCTGGTAGGTGCTTTCTGGATATGGACGTGAACTACCAGGGACAGGAATCCTCATCCCTTCTCATCCTTCTTTGCTCACTTTCCAACTAAAATCCTAGAAATGTTGCAAGACTACCTGAGAAGAAACCCTTGATGGTCACTAGGTACGTGTACACATCAGTCCACTACAGGGATCCCCAGAGACATCCTCCAGGCCAGATCTAGCCCACCACCTGTTTTCACAGATAAAGTTTTATTGGAACACAGCCACACACATTCATTTCTATTTTGTCTATGCTCCTTTCTGGCCAAAATGGCAGTGTTGGGTAGTCATGACAAAGACCACATGGCCCACAAAACCTAAAATACTTGCTATCTGGCCCTTTACTGACTGCCAACCTCTGCTCTAGAGAGACATGGAATTTCTTTCACATATACACTGTCATTCAGTCCCCATGAGGTGAGCAGGGCAACTTGTTTATCCCCATTCTAGAGATGAGGAAACTGAGGCTCAGAAAGCAAATGTCTATGTGAAATATCCCTTAAACAGACACTGTGAGTGCTTCAAAGGAAAGAGACACGGCTCCTAGATGGGAAACATCATACATATGAACATAGGAGTGTACACACACACACACACACACACACACACACACACACTTCTGTGAGCAGCATCAGTCTGAACAGACAAGGGTAAGGGTAGGGAATGGAATCTGAGAGTCACATATATGACACTCTCTGGAGCAAATCTCCTGGCACCCTGTGATTCTGGACACTGATGACTGTGCGGCTCACAACCTGTACTTCCCTTGAAGGGGGATGTGGATGGAGTTACGTTAGGACACAGACCAGACCCCTGCAGCAGAAATGATCCTGTTTGCCCCGTCCAGTGATTTTTTTCTTTCGCATTCGCTGCAGCAATGTGAGGATAAGTGGGGGCACTTGTGCGCCCTGGCCGATTTCTCTCTCGCCCTGACTGAAAGCATCCAGGAGATCAACAAGCATTCCTTCAACAATTTCGAGCTCCGGATTGGTGAGTAACAGCTGGAGGGCTGGCTGGCCTCGCTCCATTGAGCCATTCCGTACCCTGGGCATCAAGCCAGGGGTGCTTTTTCCCGCAAGAATACAGCAGAGCCAGTGTGACCTGGCCAAGGACAGGCCCGTCTGGGCTTCTTGCTCAAGATGCTGGAAGCAGGGGAAGGATTCTGGCCTGTGTGCAGAAATACCAAGAATATGATAGACCACGGCTCCTCCCTCCTCCAGCTTATCTGCAATCCCACCCATGCAAGGCCTTGGGTAGAGAGAAAGCTGACTGTCAATCATTTCCCTCTGTCTCACCTGATGCTAGGGGTCAATGCATTGCCCTGTGGTTCTTCTGGGTGTTTGCCTTGAGCCAAAAGCCAGGATTCTGTTCCTGAGGATGTCAGATGCTGAACTGAGCCAGGGACAAGGCAGATAGCATTTGAGTTCTTCACTCAGCCACACAGCTTAGCATCCTTTGGCCTTTGGGACACCCTTGTGCAAAACAACAACACAATAATCACAGTGATGTGATAATAGTCATTTACAATGTGTATAACTTGTTAATTTTTTCAGCATCTCTACTAAGCCTGGGGGCAGCAGGGGGTGGGGGGTGCTCCTAAAGCACAGTCTAAAAGTGAACGTTAGTTACTCAGTCGTGTCCGACTCTTTGCGACCCCATGGACTGTAGCCCACCAGGCTCCTCTGTCCATGAGATTCTCCAGGCAAGAATATTGGAGTGGGTTGCCATTCCCTTCTCCAGGGAGTCTTCCCAACCCAGGGATCGAACCTGGGTCTTCTGCATTGCAGGCAGATTTACCATCTGAGCCACCTGGGAAACCCAGTCCTAAAGCCTCTGCTTAGTCCACATTCATATTGTATAGATGGGTAAACTCGGACCCAGAGAAGGGGAGCAACTAGCCTCAAATCACACAGCCAAATGGTCCTCCAGAAGCAGCTCCAGGATTTCCTTACTGAGACCAGTGACCTTCTGGGGGCCAGTGTGCAATCTAAAAACAAATGTTCTTGCAGTCCTCGTGTCTTAGATATCCTCTGGCTGGTGTGCCATTTTACTTGCTTGGTCCTGCTTTAGTAGCTTTCAAGTATAAAAGGTCAAGTAATAGCCATGCCTGACTTGTTAGATCTCAGGACTCCCTTTGTTCACTGGAATAAAGCAGTGATATTTTATGTTTTGATCGATGGATGGGGTGTTCAGGGCTTGTTTCCACATCTTTCAAGGGCCCTACATGTCCTTTCTGAAATTACTGAATACATGATCGAACCAGAAATAAAAAGAACTATAACCCTGAGCAAAGGCTCTCTAATTTTAGGAGATGTTGCTGAGATTAAGGCCAACCTGTACTTTACACTGGAGGCATAGTTTGGAATTTGGAAAATTATATTCCCAGTGGGATTGGGCACCTCGGTTTGTGTTTTGGGTCTGCTGTAACCAGCTCTATGACTTGGGCAAGTCTTTTTAATCCTCTGGGACTGCCCTGCTCTGGTGGTCCAGTGGATAAGACTCCACACTTCCACCGCAGGGGTCACAGGTTCAATCCCCTGTCAGGGAACTAATATTCCAAATGCCTCAAGGTGTAGCCCAAAATTAGAGAAAAAAAAAAAAACAAGAACTCCCGGAGTGTCAGCTTTATCCTGTGTAAACTGGGTTTTATATTGTTACCTCATAGTAGTAAGCTGAGATGAAAATAGGTGGCCCAGTGGTAAAGACTCTGCCCGCCAGTGCAGGAGCCACAGAAGATGTGGGTTTGATCCTGGGTCGGGAAGATCCCCTGAAGGAGGGCATAGAAACCCACTCCAGTATTCTTGCCTGGAGAATCCCATGGACAGAGGAGCCGGGTGGGCTACAGTCTATGGGGTCTCAGGGTCGGACTTGGCTGAGCACACACACGCACACACGTGCTCCCGGGCGGAGGCAGCGCCCTTGGAGACCTCCCTCTTCACTCATCCCTTGCTCCTCTGCTTCCCTCGCAGGCATCAGCCACGGCTCAGTGGTAGCCGGCGTCATCGGCGCTAAGAAACCACAGTACGACATCTGGGGCAAAACCGTGAACCTGGCGAGTCGGATGGACAGCACGGGGGTCAGCGGCAGGATCCAGGTCCCGGAGGAGACCTGCCTCATCCTGAAGGACCAGGGCTTTGCCTTTGACTACCGAGGGGAGATCTACGTGAAGGGCATCAGCGAACAGGAAGGGAAAATCAAAACGTACTTTCTCCTGGGAAGAGTCCAGCCCAACCCCTTCATCCTGCCCCCCAGGAGGCTGCCCGGGCAGTACTCCTTGGCCGCGGTCGTCCTAGGCCTCGTCCAGTCCCTCAACAGGCAGAGGCAGAAGCAGCTGCTGAACGAGAACAACAACACGGGCATTATCAAGGGCCACTACAACCGGCGGACTTTGCTGACACCCAGCGGGCCGGAGCCGGGAGCCCCCGCCGAAGGCGCCGACAAGTCCGAGTTGCCATGAACGCATTTTCTTTGTGTTTCTTTTTTTGTATTTCTTTTATATATAAAATAAATATACTAATAAAAAGGTTTAATTTTTTTTAGAACAAGGATGGTTTCGTTGGTCTCTGGATGCTCTAGATCGAAGACACGATCTGAGTTTCTCTCCCGTCACAGACATTTCTTCATCGTCTCTTATGGAAGCGGTTTATTGGGAAGTGAATAAAAGTGAGACCTTGTCCTTGACCTTCAGAGGCTCACAATGGACTGTGAAAAGAGAGACCTGTAAACAGAGACTCAATATAGTGGGATCCGCCTAAACAGCTGCTGCTTATAGAGTGCTTGTCATGTGCCTGGTACATGATCATTTTAATGGATAATATTTCTATAAACCAATACATAATACTCTGCTTTCAGAGTATTTAGGGGCTTCCCTGGTGGCACTGAAAGGTGAAAGTGTAAGCTGCTCAGTCATGTCGGGCTGTATAGTCCATGGAATTCTCCAGGCCAAAATACTGGAGTGGGTAGCCTTTCCCTTCCCCAGGGGATCTTCTCAATCCAGGGATCAAACCTAGGTCTCCCGCATTGTAGGCGGATTCTTTACCAGCTGAGCCACCAGGGAAGCCCAAGAATACTGGAGTGGGTAGCCTATCTCTTCTCCAGTGGATCTTCCCAACCAAGGAATTGAACCAGGACCTCCTGCGTTGCAGGTGAACTATCAGGGAAGCCCTCCTGGTAGCACTAGTGGTAAAGAACCCACCTGCCAATGCAGGAAATGCAAGAGATGCAAGTTTGCCCACCTGCCAATGCAGGAAATGCAAGAGATGCAAGTTTGATCTCTGGGTTGGGAAGATCCTCCGGAGTAGGAAATGGCAGCCCACTCCAGTATTCTTGCCTGGAGAATCCCATGGACAGAGGAGCCTAGTGGGCTACACTCCCTGAGGTCGAGAAGAATCAGACATGACTAAGCATGGAACAGTGCTTTCAGAGAGGGGTAGAGGCAATGAAAAAAAGTTATGTAGGACAACTGTGATGAAGAATTGAAGATCATGGACTTCCCTGGCGGTCCAGAGGTTAAGACACTGCTTTTCCAATGCAGGGTACACAGGTTCGATCCCTGGTCGGGGAACTAAGATCCCACATGCTGTGGCCAAAAAAAAAAAAGAAAAAGAATTGGAGGTCAAGCGTGTTCTTTGAACTGAAGGCACCAGGGAAGGCATCTTTGAGGATATGCTTCTAAAGATTAGCCCTAAATGATGAGAAAGAGGAAAGCCATAGAACCTGGGAGAAAAGTGACCCAAGCAGAAGGAACAGCAAGTATAAATGCCCTGAGGTGGGATCAAGACCACTGGGCCGGATGGCAGCACGATGAGGGGGCGGCAGGTGGGTGAGCAGGTTCAGGCAGGCGCGCTGTTTCCTGGGAAGACTGCATGCTGAGTTCTGCTCTTCTGACTGCAGAGCCTGCCAGCAAAGCTGCATACAGATGAGAAAGCGCAGAAACAGTACAGGAATTGCCCAAGACCTTATAGCTGGGTGTAGAACTAGGCTCGGAACCATATTGGTCAATAATAGCTAAGTGCTGTTAACAAACAACTCCCACTCTGAGCAGCTAAAATGACATGAGAGATTTAGATCTTATTTATGTCCTATTCAATGTGTGGCAGGGGCCTTCCTGATAATGGTCTCAGGACCTTAATCTCCTTCCGCTTGGAGTCCTCTGCCTGATCTCTCTATCCAGCCAGCTATAGGGAAGGGAGGGAAAGAAAGGGAGGTCACTCAGAAGGCCTTGGGTACCAGGCCTGGGAGTCACCCACATTATTATATTTTTTTACCATCAACCAGAACGCAGTCACTAGCCCCACCTCAGGGCAAGGGAGGTGAGGAGATGGATTCTTCCTGTGTTCACCACTAAGAGAAAGCTGAAATGTAATGAGAAATACTGTCTCTTCCATAAGAATCTATACCTGGGGACTTCCCTGGTGGTCTAGTGGTTAAGACTTCGCCTTGCAGTACAGGGGGTAGGTGTTCAATCCCTGGTCCAGGAGGAAGCTAAGATCCCATATGCCTCACAGCCAGAAAACCAAAATAGAAAACAGAAGCAATATTGTAATAAATTCAATAAAGGATTTAAAAATAGTACACTTCCCAAAAAACTTAAAAATAAAAGAATCCATACCTGTCTAAGCCCACGTGTGCAAACATGAAGCTCTTCTGATAAATTTCATGCTGGAGGGGAGGACAAGGTTTAAGTAATGACAGGAAAAGTAGTAAATTCCAATCACTAACTCTTGGCTCTTAACTCTAGCTCATTGAAAAGAAAGTTAGCATCAGAAATGAATCTATCATAGATACACTCTCAAAGAAATACCCACCTGCGTTTCCTCAGCTGAGACCCCCATGACAGAAGAGAAACTACACTCTCTGCTGTTGTTCACCCGCTAAGTCATATCTAACTCTTTGCAACCCCATGGACTGCAGCACGTCAGGCTTCCCGGCCCATCACTATCTCCCAGAGTTTGCTCAAACTCATGAGAAGCACAGAGTACAGAGAAGGAGTTGAGGTTCAGGTGGACTTTGACCTTGGAGCCAAGTTCAGAAAGTTTTTCATTCTCAGAAATTTAGCACATATCAAAGAAGTATAGGAGGCCCCGGTGGAACATGGAGAGGGTGTCAGATGAGAAAGCCTCTGTGAGCAAAGCCCACGACCAATATCAGGGCTTATCATTTTCTTTGTAGACTCGGAGAAAGCCAGATAAAGCCTTGAGGTTTATTCAGTCCAGCCTGCTGGGGACATTTAAACAAGGGAAAGCTCAGGGCATACCAAGGCCTAGAGCCACAGGATAGAGGTGGGGAGCTGAGTTCAGGTAGGTTGGGACCCACCAAACATCACAGCAAGAGGCCAGCCTCGGTGGAGAGTCTGGTTGAGAAAGCACAGCATCTGGCAGAGAAACCTGACATGTGGCATCCGGCTTTGGGCTAATCCACAATATAGGGCCCTTCCAGAAGCTGGGGATAGTTCAGCAGAGGCTTCAGTGAGCAGACAAGCCCTGGTGAGCTTGATCCTGCCCCAGGAATGGAGGTTGTGCCTAAACTCAGAGCTAGGACTCAGGACAAGGACCCTGGACTAGAAGCAGAATGTGGTCCCAGGTGTGATAGCTGGGCAGACCCTAAGGGAGAAAGCATGGGGCCAAACACAGGTCAATGGATGCTGCCCATCTGGGCATAAGAGTGAGGCTGCCACTGTGAGGCTTCACCCAGAACCCATCCCTGACTCAGGAATATTGAGATTTTGGGCGGGGAGATAGAGGCGATGAGTCTGGGAGGTGTGGCTTCATTCCGGGTTCCATCAAGCAGAGGAGCAAGGGGGCAAGGCGGTGCTGAGAATCACCAACAGATTATCAAGAACCCCACAAAGAGAAGGTCCCGTTTCTGCTCCAAAATGCCCAGCCCCATCACTCAGTGCTTGCCCCCGAGGCCAGTCTGTTTCATGACTCCACGGGGCATGCAGAGTTTGCATATGAAGGGCAAAGGACAAGAGACATAACCAGGCAAAAGGCCCATGGTTGAATAACCGATACGCACACCTCCTCTTGGGCCGTGGATAAGTGAAAGGTGACGGTCTTCCTGAAGTCAGATACATTTTCTGTTTACCTACTTTTTAGTCCACTCAGCTCATTTGTTCAAAGAACTTCATATGTCAAGTGATTTCCAGGAACCTGGCATAACTCAGAAATAATCCTGGCATCGTATTCCATCCAGGGGCTCCAGACTCACCTTTTCTTTTCTGAACTCTACTTGTGACATTTTAGGTTTGATCTTAGAAATGTCAAGTATCAACTCTGGCAGAAAGTATAGTGCCCCAAATGGTGAAATGCAAAAAGAAACAGAACAGGATACTGGCTTAGGTTATGTATGTTCAGGCCCAAGAGAGGCTTTCTCAACAGCTCTGTATTCTTGACCTGATGATGACATCTTCTGGGTGCTGACCCCCACCTTCTGTAAATCAGCCTGTGTAGGTAACGCATATTTTTCCGCAAGACAAGCACAGCCTCTCTTAGAGAACAGGCAAGGCATCCACCTACCTACAAGGGCTGGATCTGAGGACCTGCTACCTCCCAACCTCCATCCCCAAAAGTTAAGAGGATCATCCTGAGTTCAGGGTCACCCCCAGCAGCTCCACTGCTTCCCTCCTGCCTTGGGGACCACGTGAGTGTTGGCGCTCTCAGCTGGAAGTAAATACAATGTTGTCATCTCCATTCTACAGATGAAGGGACTCAGGCACAGAGAACTTGAGCAACTCACCCTGGAAAGATCTGTGTTGTCGTTGTCATTTAGCCGCTAAGTCGGGTCCAATCCCAGGGACTGCAGCCCACCAGGCTCCTCTGTCCATGTGGTTTCCCAGGAAAGAACACTGGAGTGGGTTCCCCTTTCCTTCTCCAGGAAAGGTCTTACAACCAGAAAATGGAGGTGCTGGGATTCAAACCCAGGCGGTCAGATTAAAGAGCTCTGCCCAGAAGCATCGCTGCCCAGCCCTGTGATGGATCAGTCATACTCTATCATGAAAGTTAAATTCTGGGTGGACTCCCCACCAGGGGGCGGCAGGCTGAGTAAAGGGGTGAGGAAGGCAGGACTCTGAAGCGGCTGACCTCAGGACAGCCTGGACCACTTGTCCTGGTTCTGAGCACCCGCATCCTCTGTCGCCGTGGGTGAAACAACCATTATCCTTCTCCGTGTGTTGTGATGTGGGAAGGGTTGGGAGGTACGTAGTTTCTTGAGGTGTGCAGACCTGGGTTCAAATCCTCTCTCTACCTCTTCTCAGCTGTTTGATGTCAGGCCTGTGGCATAGGGTTTCCCTGTGGCTCAGACAGTAAAGAATCCAGCTGCAGTGCAGGAGACCTGGCTTGATCCCTGGGTCAGGAAGATCCCCTGCAGAAGGAAATGGCAACCCACTCCAGTATTCTTGCCTAGGAAATTCCATGGACAGAGGAGCCTGGTGGGCTATAGTCCACAGGGTCACAAAAGAGTCAGACATGACTGAGTGACTGACAAATGGCAAAAACTCTGTGCCTCAAGTTCTTCAGCTGTCACAGGGGGATCATAAAGGATGCCACTATGATTTGGAATTTTGAAATTTGCGGATTTGAGAAATATGGTAAACAACACCCACATACTAAAAAATATCCCCAGAGGGGTCTGAGACAGTGATCGGTAATTAAAACCATTAATAATGTTGTATTAATACATGAACATTCATACCAAGCAGCTTAACTAAAGACTATAAATAGGACTCAGTTCATGTTGAGCCCCCAAATTCATTATAAAACAAACTTCAGTCTTCAGATCTTATTGGGTTTGGGAGTGACAGCATTGCCACCCAGGCCACCAGGTGAGGCTGCCATGAAGATAACAGATGAAAACGCACCCAGAACGCTCAACGTCGCGGCTCTCTGCTGCACCATTTTTGCTATTATTATTAAACACACATGATTTTATTGAAATAGTGGATGTTTGCCATTTTTTCTTGTCTTGACACCATCATCTATATTTGCAAACTTTTCTCTAACGAGTAGGTATTCCTTTAAGAGTGAAAAATGGTAATTAAGAAAAAGTAAAGCACATGGGCTTATCTAAAGGGCTTCAGAAGAGTTCACTGTCTCCTCCTGAGTCAGAGGGGCTGGACCACTCCCGGGAGGGAGGCAGCCGTCTTGCAGAGGGGGGCCAGCCAGACAGCGTGCAGGAGTCCCCCACCTCATGGGTAGAATGTTCCCAGGGCCATAATAACCACTGCTGACCTGATTTCAGGGCTGTTCTTTTGGATGTAGTAAAGGAAGGAGTGTTGGAAACTCACTTCCTTTCATGACATTTTTATTCCAGACCCATGGGCTTCTCTGACACTCTGGCTCCCATGCCAACCAGCCTTTCCAAGTGAGAATGTTGCTCTCAGATTAGCTGTGGGCTCCACAGCACTGAGCCCCATATTTTATTGATGAGTTACCAGGGGCAGCGTGCCCTGCAGGATGACACCTTGTGCCTTCTTGAATTATTAACTGCGTGTCAGCCACCCTCCTGCCCTCCCACCCTGGAAAAGTAATATTCCCACTCTTGGAGTGAACTCCCCAACCCTTCTGAGTTGACTGTGCATTTGTCTTTACTATTTTTCTTTAATTAACTTTTACTAGAGTATAGTTGCTTTACAAAGTTGTGTGAATTTCTACTGTAGAGCAAAGTGGATCAGCCACCCGTATACAGATATCCCCTCTTTTTTTTGGATTGGCTTCCCATTTAGGTGAACACAGAGCGTTGAATAGAGTTCCCCGTGTTACACAGTAAGCTCTCATTAATTATCTATTTTGTACAGAGAAGTGTATACGTGCCTCGAGGAGGGCATGGCAACCCACTTGTCTTCTTGCCTGGAGAATTCCCGTGGACACGAGCCTGGCGGGCTACAGTCCGTGGGGTCGTGAAGACTCGGACACGACTGAGAGACAAGCACAGCACATAGTGCGTGGATGTCAATCCCAACCTCCCAGTTCACCCCACCCCCCCCCCCCCCCCCCCCCCTATCCACACCCTTTCCTCTCCTTTCTTTGTTTC
>SJYV01044810.1:41210-91234 GCA_006410875.1 Neotragus pygmaeus | reverse complement strand
CCTCCCAGTTCACCCCACCGCCCCGCCCCCTCCCCTCAGTATCCATACATTTGCTCTCTCTGTCTGTGTCTCTTTTTCTGCTTTGAAAATAAGTCCATCTGTACCATTTTTGAAGATTCCATACAAGCGCTATTATACAACTGTCTTCAACTTTTATAAAACAGTGTGACTCAAATGCAATCAATTTCGGTTTGGAAATAATAATTTCAAACATAGTCTTTTCAGAATACACTAACCCTCATCTTGATATTATCATGACCATAATGATCATGAGAATTAACATCCTGCCACTGATCCTGCCAGACGTGCAAGTTGGAAGGCAGAGGAAAGATCCAAACTGAAGATGCAATCATGACGCTGATTCTTCCTGGAGTACTTGATCCAGCCCTCCACTGCCTCCTTCATAGGATGCTCCCTTCCACTGCTCTGCGTAGGTTCTTCCCTACTGAGCAAGACTTCAGTCTTGCTGCAGCTTTCCAACTCCTCCCACCTAAGCTGCCTTCCTCCTCGGCACAATCCTGCTTGGCACCCTGCTTCCCTTGTACCCCCAGAAGCGTGCTCTCACACTTTACCAGACTTCTTCCCATGATACCAGCCACCATCTCTGCAGATGATTCTAAGGGTAAGCCCAGACCTCTCTTCTGAACTGGGAATCAAATATCTAACAGGTTTCATGGCAAAACCCTGGCTGTCCCACGAGCTTCAAGTCTAATTCTGTAAAGAAGCTCATCTTCTCTTCCTTAGCCTCGCTGTGGCTGAGGGCAACTCCTTATAACCAGTTTGGTGGAACTACATCAAGCTGTTTCTCCATCCACCCTTTCCCTTCTCCCTCTTCCACCTGAGCTCCGGCTCTTACCACAAGCCCACACATATCACCCAGGCATACATGAACCACACCGTGAGCCTTGCTTAAGACCCTGCAGAGAATAGACTGGCTCTCCTCCCATGATAGCTCTCTGACCTGAAGCCCACTTGCTTGGGATCCAATGAGGCCCTGTCATCAGTGACTAACTGTGTAGACTTTGAAGCCAGGGGAACTGGACTGCAAATTTATCAATATGTTGCCCAAATGAAACTGCGCTCTAGCTACCTCCACCTCAGGTCCTATATTCTTCCTTGAGTAGAAATAAAATCCCTCCAACCCCCTGTACCTTGGAAAATGATAGCCCAGAATCCCACAGGGGAGGGAATCCTAGGGTGTGGTTCTTGGTTCCTCCATGGTGCAGAGTGGAGCTAAGTTAGGACGGGGTGACAGTGAAGCGAAGTTGACAGTCGAAAACCAGCATGCCAGCGTGTCCCCCCAGCTCCCCCACTGGGCACTGTGTCTTGGCACCCTGCTTCCCTTGCACCCCCAGGAGTGTGCTCTCACACTTTACCACACTTTATAATAAACTACTAATTATCTGTGACTTCCCCATCTGCTAATTACAGATGAGATTATAGTTCACATTAACAGTTCAAAATGCAATGCTCCGAGCCCCCCTTGTTTCAGTAGAAGGATTTTGTGTCTCTTCCAGAGAATCCAACCTCCAAAAAGATTGATATTGGCCAGCTTCAAGGCCAGTGGTATCCAGGCCTCATAGAGGAGAGGCTTCAATGAAGGCAAGTGAGCAGGACAATGTTTCACTCTAGCTTCTAACACTGTAGGTGATGTCATGACTAGCATCAGTCAGTCAGTTCAGTCACTCAATCATATCCGACTCTTTGTGACTCCATGGACTGCAGCACGCCAGGCCTCCCTGTCCATCACCAACTCCCGGAGTCCACCCAAACCCATGTCCATCGAGTCGATGATGCCATCCAACCATCTCATCCTCAGTCGTCCCCTTCTCCTCCTGCCCTCAATCTTTCCCAGGATCAGGGTCTTTTCAAATGAGTCAGCTCTTCACACCCGGTGGCCAAAAGATTGGAGTTTCAGCTTCAACATCAATCCTTCCGGTGAACATTCAGGACTGATTTCCTTTAGGATGGATTGGTTGGATCTCCTTGCAGTCCAAGGGACTCTCAAGAGTCTTCTCCAACACCATGGTTCAAAAGCATCAATTCTTCAGTGCTCAGCCTTCTTTATAGTCCAACTTTCACACCCATACATGACCTCTGGAAAAACCATAGCCTTGACTAGATGGAGATGGACCTTTGTTGGCAAAGTAATGTCTCTGCTTTTGAATATGNAAAAAAAAAAAATCTCATCTCCCTGCCTGCCTGCACTGGTCCCCAGGCTTCAGCGAGCACCTGTGTCCTGGAGGCTCACACCCTCATCACAGGCGTCCTGTAAAGACCATCAGGCCAGCTTGTGTGGGTGAAACCTGGCTGCATGTCTCTCACCACCCTTCTCTGATTGGTCCCAGAGATTTTTTTAATTTGAGGATAATTGTTTCACAATGTTGTGTTGGTTTCTGCTGTACAACGTGAATCAGCAGTCTGTGTACATATATCCCCTCCCTCTTGGATCTCCTTCCCACCTTCCCCATCCCACCCCTCTAGGTCATCACAGAACATCGAGCTGAGTTCAGTCTCAGGGATTTACAGAGAAATTTTCACTGCAGGAGAAGCATGATACCACTTTCAGCAAATTAACTTTCATTTAATGAGGTGTTGTATAACTTGAATTTTTTTTCAATTATCTAACTTTTCTTCCTGCCCCAGGTTCCCTACATAGCCAGCCAATTCAACCACACACGTCTGCGTGAGTCATTGCAGCTGATGGCAAAAATAGCCACCACCGTTCTTCACTCCTCCCTGGATCTGGGCACTTTCCGGCACCACTTTACGGCTCTTTTCATCAAAGGAAAGGGAGTCTGTTTCATTGTGCTTTTTACCTGGACCAGCCTCGTGACGCTTGGGCCAATAGAATGTGGTGGGAGCAATGAGCCATCAGTCCCGAGTCCAGACCCCCAAGAGCCCTTGCACAGCATTGCTCTTCCTGCTGTGTGAGCAAGCCCAGGCCAGCCTGCTGGAGGATGGAAGACCATCCTCCAGGAAAACCGAGGAACACCAGCCAAGCTCCCAAAGCACAGCCGCCTAGCAACCTGGAGCTGCTTGCAGGCTAGATGAGGAAGCCTGCTGAAACCAGAACTAAGCAGCCTGAAGCACAGGCTCAGGAGCAGTAGGCATTTGTGGCTACTTGAAGTTACAAAGTTCAGGATGGTTTGTTATCCATCACTAGATAACCGATACAGTGAGGAACCTGCACAGCTATTGGAGGAAATTGTCCAAATCACGATGTACTATTTTTCTCTTTATCAGTCTTCTCCACTGAACTGAAATCCTCTTAAGAACAGAGATGGAAATATATTCGTTCTGGTATTCCCAGTGCCTAATACAAGGCAGGCTCAAGAGACATAAAATGAATAAAAAAATGAATTAAAAATGTCCCTAGATCCCATGGAAAGTGGAAAGTGGAGTCGCTCAGTCATGTCCGACTCTTTGCGACCCCATGGACTGTAGCATACCAGGCTCCTCTGTCCATGGGATTTTCAGGCAATAGTACTGGAGTGGGTTCCTTCTCCAGGGGATCTTCCCAACCCAGGGATCGAACCCGGGTCTCCTGCATTGTAGACAGATGCTTTACCGTCTGAACCACCAGGGAAGTGTTAATATATGATATTTGTTTTTCTCTGACTTACTACACTCTGTATGACAGAACTTAGGTCCATCCACATAACTACAAATGACCCAATTTTGTTCCTTTTATGGCTGAATAGTATTCCACTGTATATGTGTACCACATCTTTATTCATCTATCAATCAGTGGACATTCATGCTGCTTCCATGTCCTGGTTATCGTAAACAGTGCTGCGGTGAACATTGGGGTACACGTGTCTTTTTGCATTGTGGTTTTCTCAGGGTATGTGCCCAGCAGTGGGATTGCTGGGTGATATGGTAGCTCTCTTTTCAGCTTTTTAAGGAGCCTCGATACTGTTCTCCATAGTGGCTGTATCAGTTTGCATTCCCACTAACAGTGCAAGAGGATTCCCATCTCTCCACACTCTCTCCAGCATTTATTGTTGGCAGATTTTCTGATGACGGCCATTGCGATTGGTGTTTGTAGGGGAGGAGCAGTGAAGCAGATGCAGAGAATGGACTTGTGGACACAGAGTTGGGGGCGGGAGGCTGGGAGAAACTGGCAGAGCAGCACTGACACGTACGCACTAGAGGGTGTGACAGAGACAGGCAGTGGGGAGCTGCTGCTCAGCACAGGGAGCTCAGCTCAGTGCTCCGTGATGACCTGGGGGAGGGTGGGGGGCTCAAGAGGGAGGAGACGCATGGATACCTAAAGCTGATTCAGTTTGTTGTACGCCAGAAACTAATACAACATTGTAAAGCAATTATACTCCAATAAAAACAAATTTAATATCCCTAAATCAGGAAGGGACACACATTTTCCAGTGCCCCAGTACACACAGCCTTGATAAAGAACCTCTCTATGTGCTCCCTACACACCCTTCTTATCTGTGGTTTAGTCTCTTGAGGTGACATTTCTCCCAGGAGGAAGTGTTCTGTGAATGCTCATTGTTCCAGTGCTCAAGTCATATAAATGTCATGGAGGAAATTATTAATTTTGCATGTTGGTCCATTTGTCACACTCCTGGCAGTTCAGGCATGGAGCAGGCCCTGTGACCAGTTCGACCTGGATGAACTGAGAGAATCAAGTTTTCAGGCCTACAAATGTGCTGCTCTGACCATACAGTAGCTTCTGCCATTTCTTCCCCCTCCTTACCTCTCTGCTTAGACACATGCAATTAAAAACCAAAAGGCCTCGTCCCAGTGCTCTGATAGATGTTTCCAGACGTGAGAGAATTTCAGAAAAAGAAAAAACAGTGACACCCCAAGATGACTGAAAAAGAACTTCTGAACCTCCTTTCCATCTGCAAAATAAAGGTGTCTAACTGCATCCTCTTGGACTGGTTAATCAAGCCTTTCTGAGCATCTACTGTGTGTGAAGTGTTATGACAGGTGCTATGAACAGGGCTTCACAGAGCAATGATGCGGGGAGTTCAAAGGCACCAAGAGTCAGTAGTTTTGACTGTGTGACGTCTTTTGTATTCACTGCCTAACAGTAGCAGTAATTAGTAGAGAGAACTTTAGAGTTTACAATGCAGTTGATTCAAAAGTCAAAGTGACTCCCATGAAAACAAAGCAATTCACATGACAAGATGCTCAACATCACTAATTATCAGAGAAATGCAAATCAAAACACAAGGAGATATCACCTCACACCTGTCAGAATGGCTGACTTCAAGAAGGTAAGACATAAGTTGTTGGTGAGGATGTGGAGAAAAGTAAGTCCTCCTGCCCCACACCTTTTGTATGCACTGCCTAACAGTAGCAATAATTAATAGAGAGAATTTTAGCGTTTACAATGCATAGTAAAGTTTACAATGATAGTAACTTGGTGCAGACATTACAGTAAATGGTATGGAGAGTCCTCAAAAATTTAGAAATAGAACTGCCACATGATCCAGCAATTTCCCTGCTGGGTATTTACCCAAAGAAAACAAAAACACAAATTCAAAAAGATATATGCACTCTAATGTTCATTACAGCATTATTTACAATAGCCAAGAAGCAGAAGCAACTTAAGTGTCCATCAATAGACGGATGGATAAGAAGATGTAGCATATCCAACTTTATCCTTCTTTATCCAACTTTATCCTTCTTAAAGGCATTGGGTCTTAGCTGCAGCTTGTGGGCTTAGTTGCCCCATGGCATGTGGTAACTTAGTTTCCAGACCAAGGATTGAACTGACATCCTCTACATTAGAAGGCAGATTCTTAACCACTGGGACACCAGGAAAGTCCCTAGTATATACCTTCAAGTAGAATATTACTCAACCATTTAAAAACCTTCCTGTTGCTAACAACATGGATGGATCTAGAGCGTACTCTGCTAAGTGAAATAAGTCACAGAAAACAATGCATGATCTCATTTATATGCAGGACCTGAAAAATAAACCAAAAACAGACTCATAGGTACAGAGAATAAATGGGTGGTTGCCAGAGGGAGGGGGTTGGGGTTGGTGAAATAGATGCTGGAAATTAAGAGCTATGAACATCTAGTTATATAATAAAGAAGTCACAGGTATACAACATACAGCATAAGACATATGGTCAATATTATTGTAATAACTTTGTATGATTTACTGAACTCCCATGATCATTTCATAATTATGTAAATGTCAAATCATTATGTCATACACCTGAAACTAACATAATATTGTATGTCAATTCTATTTCAATTAAAATTAAAGAACAAGTCCAAAATAGATCAGCCCTAACAGCCCAAAACCCAGTCTCACATAGAATAGGATAATGTGGTCATTCTCATCTGCCAAAAGAAAATTCAGTCCTATCTGGAGAAGGACCACTTCACCAAGAGCCTCTACATTTTTATATATAACATCTGATATTCAATCAAAAATGTATTGGTATGCCAGAAAAGAGAAAAAACTGAACAAAAGCCAAGAGCCAGAAAAAAATGACATAAGTGAATCTCCAGATTATCCACATATTTAGGTTATCAGGTGTACACTTGACAATCATCAAGATTAAAGTTATCTTTTCTAGAGAGTTTAAGCAGGCTCCAGAAGTTGGTGATGGACAGGGAAGCCTGACATGCTGAAGTCCATGGGGCTGCAAAGAGTTGGACACAACTGAATGACTGAACTGAACTGAACTGAACTGATTCTAAGGAGTAGATGGAAAAGTAGAAAGTTGAAATCCCTTTTTAAAACCATCAAACAGCAATTCTAGAAATGTTTCAAAGAGTTAAATAAAAGTAAGAATACAGTAAGTGGCTTTAATAGCAGATTAGAAACAGCTAAAGTGCAGATTTGTGACTCAGAGTCACTAAAAATATTTAAACTAAACTCACATAAAAAAATGATGGTGGAAAATACAAAAAAAATCATAAGAGACATTTGGGACATATTGAAACATCTAATATATTGTGTAACCAAATTCCAAAATTGAGAGGGGGGAGAGAAAAAGCAAAACAAATATTTGAAGAGGTACTTTCAATTCCTAAAACTATTGGAAGATACCAAGTTGCAGAATAGAGCAACATCTATGCATATTGTAGTAAAACTGCTAAAAATCAAGGGAAAAGAAAAAAATTGTAAAAGCATCTAGATAAAGAAGATACCTTACATTCAAAGGAATAGCAATGTTTGCTTACTGACTTTTCAACAGAAATTATAGATGCAGTCAATGGAATAAAATTTCTAAAATGCTGAAATAAAATAACGACCAATCAAAAATGTCATATCCAGTCCCATTTCCTCTCCANACATTCAAAGGAATAGCAATGTTTGCTTACTGACTTTTCAACAGAAATTATAGATGCAGTCAATGGAATAAAATTTCTAAAATGCTGAAATAAAATAACGACCAATCAAAAATGTCATATCCAGTCCCATTTCCTCTCCAAAAAAAAAAAAAAATTCTTCATAAATGAAGGCAAATGACCAAATGGCATTTATGCCAGGAATGCAGCTGATTTCATCATAGGAATTATATTAATATAGTTCCAAAATTTAATAGATTAAAGGAAAAATGTATTTATCTCCAGAGCTGCTGAAAAGTATCAAAATTCAATATGCAGTTCCAACTTAACCATTTCAGAAAACAAGCACTGCTGAATACTTTCTTAACAACATCTTCCTTAGTGGGAAGACACTAGGGACTTGTCCACTAAGATCAAGAACAAGGAAAAGATGTTCACTATCTCCTCTGCTTTCAACATTGTGCTGCAAGTAATAGCCAATACAATTTGATAAGAAAAATCAGCTAAAGCTATGCAAAGTTATAAAGAATAAATTGCCTCTATTTTCAAGTAATATAAACCAATTAAAAAATAAACTCGAGAAAAAGATGGTGGAGGAGTAGGTGGACGTGGAGTACATCTCTCTCCAAGGATACATCAGGAATACACCTTCAGGCACAGAAGTGCATGCAGAACACCAGCTGAGAGTGGACAGGAGTGCCTGACCAGAGGGGGAGAATACATAGACCCAAGCGAAACTCGGTAGGATGAAGGAACCAGGGGGGAAACAGGAGTGTTAGTAAGACTGAAACTGCCCTCGGCCGGTGGGGGAACTGAAGCAGGGGTCCGATCCCCACATCGGGGCAATTGTCTGAGTCAGAGGAGAAACATTTAAGGCTGAGAGTGAAACAGCTGATCTGTGGCAGCCTAAATGGAATGAGAATCAGACAGTCCTTGCTGCAGCCATACATACCCGGGACAGGGACACAGGTCCCCTGGAAGGTGCAGTGGCTGGGAGCTGGAGTTTGGGAACTGTGGAGCAATCCCAGGGCAAGGGCTGCTGTTAACTGTGGTGAGATGGATTGAGGGAATGTGAGGGAGGAGACTGTGGTGGGAAATGCCTGTGGAGGAAAGCTAGGCAGCCATGGAAGCAAGGCGATACTGCTGAGTCACGCCATAAGGGCTCTCTCTCTCCCCACACTGCCAGCATCTGCAGCTGAACAGTAGAGAGATGCCAGCATCTGCAGCTGAACAATAGAGAGACTGGCCCATCACATGCCTGACACACTGAACTACAGAGCAGGACCCCACCCAGGGTGCCCCTATAAGTGCCTGACTCACTGAAAAACAGAGAAGTCTCCCAGGCAATGGAGCCCTCTAAGTGCCTGAATGGGCGGAGCTATGGAAAAACTGGCCAAAGAGGCCTTCTGGTCACCAGCTACAATAGGCTGGAAAAAAGACTCTGATAGGACCATAACTCCTGTGGCAGAGGCAGTCCGAGTCCCTGCACTCTTGGAGCCACCAGGGTCCCCTTCTTGCTCAACTCTCACTGGGGAAGAGCTCCCACAAGCAAAAAAGTCTTGCGCCTATGCACACAGGGTCGCTTCAGTAGTGTCCAACTATTTGCGACCCTGTGGGCTGTGGTCTGCCAGGCTTCTCTGTCAGGGACGGGGGTCTCCAGCCAAGAATACTGGAGCACATTGGCCAATACTGGTTGCCATACCCTTCTAAAGCACTATATTTCCTGCTGCCCTAGCCGCCAGCTCCCCTGAGTACCTGGTGCTGCCAGAACCCCTGCGACCCAAGCAGCTGCACCACCTCCACACCTGCCCTCACAGGGGCAAACCCAAGTCCTCCAGGGCAGCCTCAGGAGCAAACCCCAGGGGACGACCCACATGCAGAGGTGGAAATAAAGCCACAACTGAAACCCAGGGGCAGTGTGGCTAAAGATGGAGACCTAAAACCTTCCCATCAACTGTAAAAACTGCAGATTAAAAACACACAGTCAACTAGGCAGGTGCTGTGACTATGGAATATATAAAAGGACTTTGAGAGCTCCCACAAAAGAAGACTCACTAGTTCTGATAGCTGTGGACATTGGAGGCAAGAACACACAGGAGGAGGACCAGATTAGAATCTGAGCTGCCCCCACAGCAGGTCCAGAGATAGCACAGTGTTGGAGGGCATCCTAGGGAGGTGAGGTGGACTCCCAGCAAGGGAAAGGACTCTAACAGCAGTGACTCAAGAAAAATATTTACTATTCTTATGTTTTGACTTGCTCAGTAGATTGTTTTGGATTTTTTTTTNGCAGGTCCAGAGATAGTACAGTGTTGGAGGGCATCCTAGGGAGGTGAGGTGGACTCCCAGCAAGGGAAAGGACTCTAACAGCAGTGACTCAAGAAAAATATTTACTATTCTTATGTTTTGACTTGCTCAGTAGATTGTTTTGGATTTTTTTTTCCCTTTTTTTCTCCCCTCTGATGTAGTTGTTGATTTATAGGCACTATGAAATCTAATTAAGGTGTTGAGCTATTTTTTCCTCAGTCACATTTTTTATTGTTATAAAGCTCTGCTTCTATGTTGGGCTTTTTCTGTTCTGTGTTTTCCTTTTTGTTTTTTTATTTTATTTTATTTTTTTAACCTATTATTATTTTTTGTACATTTATTCCTTTGTTTGCTTCTCCTACTGTTCTTCTCCCCTTGCAGTTAATTTTTAATGTATATAAATCTTCTTTATCTACTTCTATTTAAATTTGCATATTAATTCTTTGGTTTTTTCTTTCTTTCCTTTCCTCTGAACATATTTGTTAGTTTTATTTTCATTGCTTTATTCCCCAATTGGCACTTTGCTTTAATTTTGATTTCCAGTTTGTGTTTTAGTTAGCTTTCTTCTGGTAGACATAATTTTTTATTATCTTTGTTCACCGGGTCAGCCTATCATGTTATTTTTGTTTGACTGTCTTGATTTTGCTTATGGATGAATATGCACATGTGTATATTCAGTCATACTTTTTATTGTTGTTATAAACCTCTGCCTCTACGTTGGGCCTTTGCAGTTCTGTAGAGTTTTCTTTTCTTTTTTTCTTTTTTCTTTCTTTTCCCTTTTTTCTTTCTTTTTCTGTTTTTTCTTTTCTCTTTTTTACAATTTTAATTTTTTAAAACCTATATCTCTCTACACTTATTCCTCTGTTTGCCTTTCCTACTGTTGCACTCATTCCTACTGTCATTGCACTCAGATTGCACTCACCTCACACGCTAGCAAAGTAACGCTCAAAATTCTTCAAGCCAGGCTTCAACAGTACATGAACTGTGAACTTCCAGATCTTCAAGCTGGTTTTAGAAAATACAGAGGAACCAGAAATGAAGTTGCCAACATCCACTGGATCATCGAAAAGGCAAGGGTTCCAGAAAAACATCTACTTCTGCTTTATTGACTATGCCAAAGCCTTTGACTGCGTGGATCACAACAAATTCTGGAAAATTCTTCAAGAGATGGGAATACCAGACCACCTGACATACCTCCTGAGAAATCTCTATACAGGTCAAGAAACAACAGTTAGAACTGGACATGGAACAACAGACTGGTTCTAAATCAGGAAAAAAGCATNATTCTGGAAAATTCTTCAAGAGATGGGAATACCAGACCACCTGACATACCTCCTGAGAAATCTCTATACAGGTCAAGAAACAACAGTTAGAACTGGACATGGAACAACAGACTGGTTCTAAATCAGGAAAAAAGCATGTCAAGGCTGCATATTGTTACCCAGCATATTTAACTTATATGCAGAGTCCATCATGTGAAATGCTGGGCTGGATGAAGCACAAGCTGGAATAAAGATTGCCAGGAGAAATATCAATAACTTCATAAATGCAGATGACACCACTCTTACGGCAGAAAGTGAAGAACTAAAGAGCCTCTTGATGAAAGTGAAAGAGAATGAAAAAGTTGGCTTCAAACTCAAAATTTGGAAAACAAAGTTCATGGCATCTGGTTCCATCACTTCATGGCAAATAGATGGGGAAATAATGAAAAAAGTGACAGACTTTATTTTGGGGATGCTCCAAAATTATTGCAGATGATGACTGCAGCCATGAACTTAAAAGACAATTGCTCCTTGGAAGAAAAGCTGTGACCAGCCTAGACAGCATACTAAAAAGCAGAGACATTACTTTGCCAACAAAAGTCCGTCTAGTCAAAGCTATGGTTTTTCCAGTAGTGATGTATGGATGTGAGAGTTGGACTATAAAGAAAGCTGGGCACTGAAGAATTGATGTTTTGAACTGTGCTGTTGGAGAAGACTCTTTTTTTTTTTTTATAAATTTATTTATTTTTTTAAATTTAACTTTACAATACTCTATTGGGTTTGCCATACATCGACACGAATCCACCACAGGTGCACACAAGCTCCCAATCCCGTGTCCCCCTCCCACCTCCCACCCCCCTGGAGAAGACTCTTGAGANACCTAGATAGCATATTCAAAAGCAGAGACATTACTTTGCTGACTAAGGTCCGTCTAGTCAAGGCTATGGTTTTCCTGTGGTCATGTCTGGATGTGAGAGTTGGACTGTGAAGAAGGCTGAGCGCTGAAGAATTGATGCTCGTGAACTGTGGTGTTGAAGACACTTGAGAGTCCCTTGGACTGCAAGGAGATCCAACCAGTTCATTCTGAAGGAGATCAGCCCTC
Source organism: Neotragus pygmaeus (assembly GCA_006410875.1). NCBI lineage: Eukaryota > Metazoa > Chordata > Mammalia > Artiodactyla > Bovidae > Neotragus > Neotragus pygmaeus. Next base: position 79,282 of record SJYV01044810.1, on the reverse strand, counting down.
GGATTTCTTTGGAGGGAATGATGCTAAAGCTGAAACTCCAGTACTTTGGCCACCTCATGCAAAGAGTTGACTCATTGGAAAAGACTCTGATGCTGGGAGGGATTGGAGGCAGGAGGAGAAGGGGACGACCGAGGATGAGATGGCTGGATGGCATCACTGACTTGATGGACGCGAGTCTGAGTGAACTCCGGGAGTTGGTGATGGACAGGGATGCCTGGCGTGCTCTGATTCATGGAGTCGCAAAGAGTCAGACATGACTGAGCTACTGAACTGAACTGAACTGAACTGAATGCATATATATGGAATCTAGAAAAATGGTGCTGAAGAACTTATTTACAGGGCATCAATGGAGAAACAAACATAGAGAATAGACTACGGACATGGGGAGAGGGGAGGCAAGGGTGAGATGTATGGAAAGAGTCACATGGAAACTTACATTACCATATGTAAAATAGACAGCCAACGGGAATTGGCTGTATGGCTCAGAAAACTCAAACAGGGCCTCTGTACCATTCTGGAGGAGTGGGATGGGGTGGGAGATGGGAGGGAGGTTTAAAAGGGAGGGGATATACGTATACCTATGGCTGATTCATGAAGAGGTTTGACAGAAAACAATAATATTCTGTAAAGCAATTATAGTTCAATAAAAAATTAATTAAAATTAAAAAAACTTGTAAGGTTCTGCTCTGTAATGCAGGGAGATCAAACCCAGTGTGTGTGACTACCTAAAGATGGGATGAGAGGTGGGAGGAAGGTTCAAGAGGGAGGGGATACATGTATGCCTATGACTGATTTATGTTGATGTATGGCAGAAACCAACACAATATTGTCAAGCAATTATCATCCAATTAAAAATAAATAAAAAATAAACTCAAACAAGAATACAATAATGTAGGAGGTTATAAAAGTAACCTACAGAAATTAATAGTCTTCTTGTGAACAGTCAATAACCAGTTACAATGTAAAATGGTAGAGAAAAATCTCATATTTTCTGTAAAAGCAACAAAGAAGAATTTATACTTGAGAATCAACTTAATAAGGAATGTACAAAACTTATTGAGAACAGCATTAAAACACTCCTGATGAAAACAGCTTGACAGTTTCTTAAAAAGTTAAATGTGTACCTACCATATGATCATCTGGTTATTTACCCAAAAGAAATGGAGGCATGTCCATAAAAAGATGTGCACAGTGTTCTAGGCAGATTTACTTGTAATAGGAAAAAAAAAGTTGGAGACAACTCAAAGGTCCATTAATCCGTTAATAGGTTAATGGATTAAAACTCTTTGGTACATCCATACAAAGAAATAGTAATCAGCAATTCAGAGAATAAACTACTAATACAAGCCATGACATAGATGAATCTCAAAATAATTTATGCTAAATCAAAAAAAGGGGGAAATATTATTCCATCCATATAAAATTCTAGACTATAAAAACTAATCAGTAGTGACCAAAAGGATATTAGTGGTTACCTGGGGACAAGAGGGAGGGGCTGGAAGGAGGGATTACAGAGAGCTGTATGGAAACTTTTAGGGGTGATAAATATGCTCATTATCTTAACCATGGTGAGGGTTTCATGGGTATGAGATAAAAATACTTTTGAGTGTAGCACCTTTCATGAAGGCTCAGGCAGCACGTTGAAATCTGCACTGCGCTCCAAGGTCATGACCTCCTCTTTGCACATTTTGGAGAAGAAAGTTCATGACAAAGGGAAGAAGCTCACAGCCTTCCTATTGAGAATCAGCAGACAGGTGGAAGTTCTCTGACCAGAACCTCTTCAACAACTCCCCTCCCCCCTGCCTCCACAGATTCCAGGCACTTCTGCTGTCTAAACTAGTGGCATCACAAAGAGGCAATGCTACATATTAAACCCCTTCACTCATGGTCTCCAGTTCTCAAGACCACATTGCAAAGAAGGTGTTATCTACTTTCTACTGCTAAGGGAACTGAGGCTCAGTCATTTTTAGCCACACAACCAGTAAGGAAAGTTTTTTTTGTTCAGTTGCTAAGTCTTGTCCAACTCTTTGTGACCCATGGACTACAACATGCCAGATTCCCCTGTCCTTCACTATCTCCTCGAGTTTGCTCAGATTCATGTCCATTGAGTTGATGATGCTATCTAACCACCTCAAACCCTGCAGCCTCCTTCTCCTTTTGGCATCAATCTTTCCCAACATCAGGGTCTTGTCCAATGAGTTGGTCTTCTCATCAGATGACTAAAGTATTGAAGGTTCAGCAACAGCTCTTCCAATAAATATTCAGGGTTGATTTCCTTTAGGACTGAATGGTTTGATCTCCTTGCAGTTCAAGGGACTATCCAGAGTCTTCTCCAGCACCAAAATTTGAAAGCATCAATTCTTCAGTGCTCTGTCTTCTTTATGGTCCAATTCTCACATCCATACATGACTACTGGAAAAACCACAGCTTTGACTATACAGACTGGGAAAGCCCTAAGTGTGTACCCACTCAGATGTCTCTGCATCCTGAGGCTCTATTCCCCACAAGCAGTGGTTAAGAGCATGTGCTCTGGAGTCAGTCAGGCCTGGAGTTAAACATCCTCACTTGTTAACTATTTGAACTTGTGCAGCATATTAACCTTTCCAAGATTCAGTATTCTTCTCTATAAAGTGAGGACAATAATAATTCCTATCACATAGATTTATTTCAAGAATTAGAAGAGAGACTATATCTAAAATATTTCCTGAAACATGAAATAGCTCAAATAATGTTGCCTGGTATTACATAACAGTGGCCCCACTTCAATATTTAAGAAGGCTTGTAATTCAGAAAGTCAGCTAAGTCAAAATGAGAGTGGATCCCAGAGTTTAACATACAAACATTCCAATTTCAAAGGTCATATTTTTTTTTCCTTTATATCCAGTTATTCTGAAATTTTCCTTCAATAAGATCTCACAGGCAAGAAGTTCCCTTCTTTCCTGAAATTTTTTTTGTATCACAAAATGTATTGCTTTTAGAGTCCCCAGACTGATCAGAATGGGAAATTATCATGCTGCCTTTTCTTTTCAAATGCTGCCTGTGACCGCCTGCCTGGCTCACTAATGTCTGTTCCAGTCCAGGACTGGAAATAGCAGCCCTCAGTTAACAACAGGAGCCAAAAATATCACATTCCCTCAGTGGAATAATTTAGTCACTTTAAACCAGACCCTTCTCTTCCTGTCCTTATTTTCAAAAGCAGTGTTGAATCACCAATGAAGCATCCATGTACAGGTAAAAGAAGCATAACCCCTAATACTCATTTTTTCCATTCATATATGCAAAGAGTCAGACACAACTGAGCAACAGCAACAACAAATTCAAACAATATGTATCCAATCCCTATGTATCTAGCATGAATATATTTGGTGCTGGGAGCAACAGTAAACAAGCAGGGATGTGGTTCCTGCCCTCATATACCTCTGGTCTAGCAGAGACAAGATACTAAATCAGTATTTTTAAATAATTGTACAATTGCAACTGGGGTAAGAGCTGAGAGGATAAATTGAGGGGCTCTGAGAGTGATGAATATGTCACTGATGTCATCCCTAAAAGCCGACACTTTCTCCCTCTTTCACTGAGCTGAATGCAGAGGAGAAGCATCTGAGAGTGGGCAAGGAGAGCTTCAAGGGAAGAAACTGCCTGAACAAAATCACCAAGCAAGGTGACTAGAAGGAAAATTTCACTTGATCAGATACAGTAACTCCAGCTAGTTCAACATCTCACTTTCCAAGGTCTATCCTGTTGATTCAGAGGCTGAAGAGCTGACAACCCCATTTCCCAGACTCCCTTGCAGCTAGAATTCTGGATGAAATTCAGAGCTCCCCTACTGGTTTTGCTCACAAAGGCCATGAGTTTATAACTGAGCTAACCAGAAAGAAAGGAGTAGGGGACAAGCTGTCATTTTGCTGGAGTTGATCTAGAGGGGATGGCAGAGCTCTGAGTCAACAGTAGCAGCAGCTTCTTACTGATTCCCAGATCAAGACCACAGTACTGTGAGTATCAAACCAACTGTTGGGAAGAACTACCGGAGTAGCATATTCCCCAAAGTAGCAGACACTGTTTGGGCCCCATGCTTGTCCCTCAGCCCAGCTGCGATAGATGGTTCTGTGCAAGCTGCCCACAGCCCATCTCAAGCACCCCAACGGCACCTCTCTGTTTCTCTGCATCAAGGCTTTCTCCAAAGTCATGGGAAGGTTGTTCAGCCTTTAGAAGTGCAACCCACAAGTTCAAAGATGTTAACAGTCTTAGGTCCTACCCTCAAGCAACAGGGAACAGGTGCCATGTATAAATGCTCCAGTTTCTTGTCTCTGGAGGGATCCTACTGAGGTGCATTCTACCAGCTCCTTCCAGAATCCCCAGAGGAATACCCAGTTGCCCATGATGACAACCTGCCCATCATTTCACATGCTATTGACTCTCTTTCCTTCCCTGTTTCCCTATCTTCTATCCCTCATCCTGGCTTTCTGGGATAACCTTCCAAGTGAACTCTTTTCAGCTCTGCTTTTGGGGGAGCCAATAAGACACCCAGGTTACAGATGGAGTTGGATATAATTACTCTCTCATTTGGCCACTTCTGCAGAATTTTTCTGGGAGTGGCTCTGGATACCCAGCCAAGAGCTGGCTCCTCCAGCACCAATGACAATTCTGTAAGCAATAATTCCCTGCATGCAACTCCTTTTAATTAAAATCACTGGAGTGACTATGTAGGGTGCACTTGAACCCTGACTGCTACAACATGGCTTCCATGTTCTGAAAGTCCTCCCTCTGCCTGGCACTTGGAGAGGCAGAGTGGAGAGCTTCTAGTCTGACTTGCTTGATCCCACTGCCAGGGGAGACATTTCTCTGCAGCAGATGAAGAAAACTGCAGCTATGGCTTCACTTTTCTTCAGATCTAATGTATATTATTATCATTCTAATTTGAAGTTTTTTCTTTTGCCCAGATAGCACCTATTTACTTGTTAAAACATCCTTTAATTGCCTACTTGTGGCTTCTTTGGTCAGGATAAGACCATCGGACAATATTAGCCCACAGGATAATTTTAAAGACATGAATATACAGTGGCTTATTCATGGTTCATGAACACACCCATTTTATGTTTTTCTCCAAGATATGCCGTGATTTCAGTGGTTAAGACCAAATAATACTAGTGGTGAAGCATATGGCAGGTGGGGGTAAGGCAAGGATTTCTTTTTGCAAATTAAAATGTTGAAAATACATAAAAATACAATAAATATTATAATAAGCATCCAAAAGTAACAAATGATATCATACTTCCTTCCAGTTTTAGTTACTTTTGTAGGAAAAAAGATACATAAAAATGTACAAACAAATTTGAAACCCCTATGTCATCCTCCCTATTCTAATTTATCTTCCTTCCCCAAATGCACTCTGTTTTATGAATTTTACATGGAACTTCCCAGTTTATATAGACATAGTTGTTATAAGATGAATTAACAATACAAAATAACTTATTTTTCTAATTTATGTAAATGATGCATTATATTAATTCCTCTGCAACTTTCTTATTTTACTCAACATTGAAACAAACAGATCTATTTTATTTTTTCTAACTGCTGTGAGTGATTATATTCATTTTTCCAATGATGGGCAAGTATTACTAGATTGTTCTAAATTCATGCTCTTAAAAACTTTACTTTGATGAATACCCTTATATAGCCTTCCCTTGGAAACACCTGTGAACATTTCATTAGGAGATATAACTGGATGTGCAAAACATATTCTTTAGGGTCTGCACATGTTCAGTTTTTCTAGATGCTGCCAACCTCTTTTCCAAGGTGGCCACATATAACCCCCTCAACAGTATATGAAAGTTTTTGCTTCCTCCTACATTTGGGAACACTTGGTATTTTCAGAATTTTTAAATTCTGCCAAGCTTATGGGTGTAAAATGATATCTTATTTTGTTGTTTCATTTGCATCTCTGTGGTTTACTGGTAAGGCTGAGCATCTTGTCTTAATTTACATGTGAATATAAATTTTGGAATGCCTTGCATCAACTATATGTATGTTTCTACTGTGTTGCCCATTTCCTCTCAACCCACAGAATGTGTGTATATGTGTGTTTTGCATACTAAGTCTATCATTATATATAGTATATCCATTGCATGTATGCTTCATCACTCAGTCATGCCCGACTCTTTTGTGATCCCATGGACTGTAGCCCACCAGACTCCTGTGTCCAAGAGATTTTCCCAGCAAGAATACTGAAGTGGGCTGCCATTTCCTTCACCAGGGAATCTCCCCAACCTAGGGATTGAACCCACATCTCCTGCACGGGGGGCAGATTCTGTACCCCTGAGCCACCAGGGAAGCCCAATATATCCATTTGCTATTTAACAAACTAGTGAGAAACTCAGTAGCTTAAAAGAATAATTATTTATCATTGCTCACAAGATCTGGGTCAACTGGGCAGTTTTGTTGGTCTGGGCCAGGCTCTGCTAATCTCAAATGGGTGAGCTCATGCATCTCGGTTGAGTGGTGGGTTGATCAGGAGATGGTTGCTCTAAGATAGACTCAGGCTCTCACCTGGTTGCTATGTGGCCGCCAGCAGTGACAACAGGAGTAACTAGCACAGGTCTCTCATCATCGTTGGTTCATCCTCTTTGATCATGGAGCGCTGTCGGGTTTCCAGAATCACATAAGGCCTCTTAAGACAGTGCTCAAAGGTGGCATAGTGCCACTTCCAGAACATTCTCTCGGTCAAAGAATGTCACAAACTAACTCTGATTCAAGGGGTAAGGACTCCTTTGATGGGAAGACAATGGGAAAGGTAAAGAATAGAGCACACTATTCACATGCAATGTCCCTCTTTACCTCCAATAATGCTTAAATATTTAACACCCTTATTAATAGTGACTTACATATTTAACAGCACCTTATATTTTCCCTACAAAGCTCAAATTTATTGGATATCTCTATCTTCCAAATAGGGCTTCCCTGGTGGCTCAGTGGTAAAGAATCTGCCTGCAATGCAAGAAACACGGGTTTGATCCCTGGATCAGGAAGATCCCCCCGAGAAGAAAATGGCAACCCAGTCCAGTATTCTTGCCTGGGAAATCCCATGGACAGAGGAGGTTGGTGGTTGCAAGAGAGTCAGACATAACTTAGCAACTAAACAATATCTTCCAACTAGGAAAAGAAAGTTGGCGTGTTTTAAATCATTGTAACTGCCCCATTCCCATCTTTAATCTTATTAATGTCCAAAAAATTTACTTCCATCATTTTATTTAAATCCAAAAAATGTCTGTATGTACATGGGTAGATTTTACTTTGCCTAGTTAGTTACTTACATATTTCATGAGTTTCTTGGTTCATGGTTTCTTCTTGCACCTTACTTCTCTCTTACATGTCCAATGAGTCATAACTTTCTTTAATCTTTGCATGCCTGAAAATATCTATGCTTTTACTCTTGAGCAACTGTTTGATTTTCTATATAATTCTGGGGTGATAGCTATTTTATCTCTGTATTTTGGCAGAGGCTGGGACCCAAATTGTGTGTGTATATATATATGTATTACTTCAATGTCAAATTTAAAATATATTATTTTATGAAAAGATTAGGTTTAATAATGAATTGATTAAAGGAAAATAGTAAGGCAAAAATTATTTGACATTACTGGAAAAACCTAAGTATGAGAAACACCTTTTAAGCCATCCTAAATCCCCTCCTCCCTCACTCCTTCACCAGCAAGCTGCCCTCACAAGGCCTCTGTGTGGATCAGCTAACTGGACTCTAAGTTACAAATCTGAAAGAGGCAAAAGTTTAGACCTTCTCTTTCTACAGCCTTTTGCAGAATTCCCTGACACTTTGCAAAAGTGCTACCTTTATCACTTTCAGTTTGGGGAAGTGGTAAGTGCAGGATCCATTTTAAAAGGAAGAAACTAGAAACAGCTGGTCACAGAGACATGAGGGAACATCTGAGATGCCTTTGGAATCCCTGAGGGGCGAACTCCCATTGGCAAGAAAACTGAGCCTTTGCTCCATCGATTTGATTTTTAGAGCTCCATTCTCCTTCCTCCATCTGTTCTTTCAAAGAGCTTACAGTTCAGATGCAGCTCACAAGCCCACCCTCTTAGTGCTATTAAGTGAATCAGTGAGTGAAAACCTAATGCCACATCTCCCCTGACACAGCGTTATGCTAAACTCAATACCCAGTCTTAAGCATTTCCTCTCAAAAGCCCATATGCTCCCATTACTGGACTGCACTTGTTTAGAGGCTAAGTTTAGCTAATGCCCAGAACACTGTACAGAGTCAGACTGAATTGGAGGCTCTACTCTCTTTGAGCTAGTTTTCCAGCAGTCAAGTCAAAAGGGAGGGCAATTTGTCTCCCAGTTCCCAGACCTCAGGACTCCAGGGGAATACTGACTTCTCTTTAAACCTCATCCACAAATAGCAGGAGATTGGAAAACATTTTTGAAAATGAGAACATCCATTCTTAGGACAGAGGAAAATGGGCACATTCATACACTGCTGAAGGTATACACATTCCCTTTCTAGAAAATTTTCAGGTACTAGGACTTCTCTGGTGGTCCAGTGGTTAAGAATCCACCTTTCAATGCAGGAGACGCGGGGTTTGATCCCTCATCAGGGAACTAAGATTCCACAAGCTGCAGGGCAACTCGGCCCACACGTTGCAACTACTGAGCCCACCACACCACAGTGAAAGATCCCACATGATGCAACTAAGACCTGATGCAGCTATACAAATAAATATCTTTTAGAAAAAGAAAATAGGTAATACTTTTAATTAATTTATTTATTTTTTTAATTTTATTTTGCAATACTCTATTGGCTTTGCCATACTTTTAAATACACATCTTTCTCTTCCAGCATTTGTAATATTTTGAGAGACTCCAGTGTACAAGGAAAAACATATTCAAGGATATTTATAGAACAGTTATTTGTAATAGCAAAACACTGGAAACAACTTCATTCATCAATGGAGAATCATGGAAAACTGTAATATCCATGCTATGAAATATTATGTAGCTCTTAAAAAGAGAGAGATGTGTATGTGTTGAACTGGATAAATGTTCATGAAATGTTATTAAGAGGAGAAAAAGTATTAAGTGGAAAAAAACAAGCTTGAGAGTAGTATGTAAAATATCATCCAACTACTCACTTAAAAAAGAAAAATTGCATAGACAAATATGTTAATATATGTAAGCACACACACATGAAGGAAGAAACATGTATGCATAAATATAAAAATCGGGAAAACACCCCCACACACAAAAACTATTAACACTGGTTAGTTTGAAGGAAAGGAATTGTAGGGAGGATAAGAAAAACTATTAGTTTTTAAAATATCTTTCTTGTTTTGTTTGACTTGTAATAAGCATACATTATTTTTATAATGCAAACATATAAGATTGGTTTCATTGAGCACAAAATATTCTGATCCTAAAATATAAACAGCTTAAATAATACTATCAACTCCATTATTCTTAAATTGAGTTTAAATCTTCAATTTAGTCATTCACCACTTCACCCAATGGGCACTGCTGCTGCTGGGCTGCTAAGTCACTTCAGTCGTGTCTGACTCTGTGTGACCCCATAGACGGCAGCCCACCAGGCTTCGCCATCGCTGGGATTCTCCAGGCAAGAACACTGGAGTGGGTTGCCATTTCCTTCTCCAATGCATGAAGGTGAAAAGTGAAAGGGAAGTCGCTCAGTCATATCCAACTCTTCACTACATCGAGTCAATCTATAAATGGTAATGATGCCTGACTTGAACCAGACACTGCGCTATATTCTAGGATACAGCAGGGAACCAAACAGACAGACACTGCCTTCATTGAACTTACAGTCTACAAGGTAGAACAGACATTAAACCAGTAAACGAAAGTGTTAGTGTTAGTTGCTCAGTTGTGTCCAACTCTGTGACCCCAGAGACTGCAGCACTCCAGGCTCCTCTGTCCATGGGATTCTCCAGGTAAGAATCCAGGTAAGAAGCAGATAGCCATTTCCTTCTCCAGAAGATCTTCCCAACTCAGGGATCGAACCTGGGTGTCCTGCACGGCAGGCAAATTCTTAACTGTCTGAGCACCTGGGAAGCCTGAACTAGTGAAGCATATATATAAACTGTGACTAGGGCTACAAGCCAGAAGTATGGGATACTGTGAGGGAATCGTTGGGTGGGCGTGGGGCTGTTTGGACTGTGTGACCAAGGAAAGTCTCTCTGAGGACATATATAAACTGAGACCCAAGGTTGGGATGTAAACCAAGAGTTTGCCAAGAGATAGGATGAGCATCTGACCAACTCCATGGTGGACGGGATGGGGGTGAGGAGTTGTTTGTTTAGCATCAGCAGCAGGAAGGGACTGACATACAAGGAACAAGAAGGCCAGAGGGTCTGCAACCTCCTAATCAAGGGAAGGTGGAATGGCATGAGGTCGTAGAGGAGGGTTAGATACCACAAAGCTACACATGCTGTGAGGAGTTTGACTTTTGTTGTAAAGTACACAGAGGGACTTTCCTGGAAGTCCAGTGGTTAAGACTCTGCACTCCTAATGCAAGGGATCTGGGTTCCATCCCTGTTCGAGGCATTAGATCCCACATGCCACAGCTAAAACCTGGCATGGCCAAATAAATTCTTAAAATATAATAATAAAGTACACAGAAAAAGTTAATACAGAAAACTGCTATGATGGGATTTATGTTATGAGGCAGACACTGGAGAGCCAGTGATACAACTCCCAACTCGGGATCCCAGTCAAATTGTGGAGACATTTAGATAAGGAACTGTGGTGTGTAGTGCTATGGTATGTGGTGCTAAAGATGTGTGATGCTATGGTGTACGATGCTACGGCGTGTGGGGCTATGGTGTGTGGTACAATGGTGTGTGGTGCTGTGGCGTGTGGTGCTATGTTGTGTGGTGCTATGGCATGTGGTGCTATGGTGTATGATGCTATGATATGTGGTACAATGGTGTATGGTGCTATGGTGTACAGTGCTATGGCATGTGGGGCTATGATGGGCGGTGCTATGGTGTATGGTGCTATGGTATGTGGTACAATGGTGTATGGTGCTAGGGTGTATGGTACTAAGAGATAGCAAAGAGGAGGAAAGAACTGCCTCTGCCTGGGAGAACCCAGAATGGCTCCAACAAAAAGGTGACATCTGAAGAATACTTAAGAATTATTTTAAAGAATAGTTAAGAGTTTACCTGGTTGGAGCCAAGAAGGATAAGGATGTGAATCAGGCAGAACATTGCAGACAAAACAGTGCACAAAGATATGGATGCTTACATAAGAAGAACTTTGAGGGAAATGATCTACATTTCATATAGCTAGAGAATATGGTACAGACAAAAATGGAAACAGGAGGGAGGGGGCACGCAGGACCTTTGTATGTAATCCTACTTGGGTGAATTTATCCTATAGGACATATGGGTTTTAAAATAGACATGTGTAATGATCAAGTTTTATAACCATAAACTACATTTCAATCCACCACTTTATGAACTTCAAACTGTGCCAAAAGAGAAGAAGATGTCATAATTTTTTTAACTGGATTTACTCTCACATGGTAAATGTGTGTTTAACTCTATGAGAAGCTGCCAAACAATTTTTCAGAGTATTTGTGTAATTTTTAATTCCCAGCAAGTATGAGAGTTCCATGGACTCCACTTCCTTGCCAACACTTGGTATTGTCATTCTTTGTAATTTTAGTCCCTTTCATGGTGTATAGACATATCTCATTTTAATTAATATTGAGCATCATTTCATATGAATTTTGCCCATTCATATATTTTCTTTTGTAATATGCTTGTTCAAGACTTTCACCCATTTTTAATTGAAGTGTTCATCATTTTATTATTAATGTGTAGGAGTCCTTAATTTATTCTGGATTCTTTTGTTTCACATTCGGTCTAATTCCACACAGAAGTATGAAAAGAAAAATGAAATAGAAAATGAAGAAGCAGAAGAGAACGTATATGTCTAGAATGCATATATCTCGTCTATGTCTGCCAATTTCCTGGGTAAACTTCATTTGTTATTTAATTTTGTACTATAGCAGATCTTGTAAATCAGGTCTCATCAGTCTCATTGAAAAAATGGGGAAACTGGATCTCAGGGCAGTTGAGAGACTGGGCCAAGATTATGCAACTAGAAGGACAGAATCCAGGCTGCTAGAATCCATATATCGACCGCCTGTGTGTTAAAAGGCTACGTCTCCAGATGAACCTCAGCTCTCTCAAGATCCTGGGGTCAGTGGGGTCAACAGAACCTCTGTGGGCCCCTCTGTAAAGAAAGCCACTGATTCCCAAGTCTCAGCTTTAACAGGAGGATATTTATCTGGTAATGGCCCTTTCAAATGAGGCCCAGGTCCAGCATCTTTCACCAAGGGACCACGTCTCCATCTGTACTGGCTTTCAAGGAGCAGCAGATCAATGCCTGTTACTCCATCTATGAATTTTCTGCCCTGAGGAAGTGGCCTCTAGTAGACCAGAGCTTCTCACCTTGCCATTAGCAGTAATAGGTGTCTGCAATCACATCCACGGAGGGAATCAGCCAGTCTTGTCCAACACATGAACCTCCTGCATGCTGTGTGGGAGCTGGAAGGGAAAAGCACCAGTCAGATGCAACAGATGAGGAATTGATGATAAAGTCCTTTTCTTAAAGCACAAATATAACCACATTCATCCTCATGTTTATGGCTGCTCATCAGCTACAGGGGCTTCTCCGGTAGCTCAGCAGTAAAAAATCCACCTGCCAATACAGGAGATGCAGGTTCAATCCTTGGATCAGGAAGATCCCCTGGAGAAGGAAATGGAAACCCACTCCAGTATTCTTGCTTTGAAATCTTTTTCATCTATTTTGAGAAATCTGTCCATTTCCATTACCATCATTTGCAACGCTTGGTGTTTGACAGGCAACCCTTTTGCATATATTGTGGTAAAAAAATATGTAACACAGCATCATCTCTTGTAGATGTCTCTCTTTTTAGAGACTCTCATTTTGATCCTAGCTTTGCCAGTAAATATAGAATTGCTGTTATCCCACCAATGAATATTTGCTTCCTTAATTTAAGACTTACCTCCTACTGCTCTATTATCATGCCATTCTGTAGAGATAACAACTTTTCAACCCAATACCAAATCTTAGGGTATTCTTTTGTCCTTCTGAGTGCTCAGCTGTGTTCAGAAACCAACACAATATTGTAAAGCAATTATTCTCCAATTAAAAATAAATAATTTGTCTTTAAAAATACACTGGTTCAGGGTCCTGGCCAACAATACTTCTGACTGGATGGACCTTGGCAGTGGTGATTTGGGACCTCCTGGCTGCCACTCATCAAATAGTGTTGAAGCACCATTGCCTGTCCATCTCTCCTAGCTAATGAACACACACACCCGCATCACAATGCCCTGCATCTGGCACCCAGGAGGCTCCACAAGTGATGATGGACGTGAATTCAGGACTTCCCTAGTCCAGTGGTTAAGATGCTGTGCCTTCACTGCAGGGAGTCTGGGTTTGATCTCTGACCGGGGAACTAAGATCCCGCATGCCACACATTATAGAGAGGAAGAAAAAAAAAAGTGAACTTAGTTGAAATTTGCCCGTGGTCCACAGCAAAAAAGCACAGGATGGGGTTGTTCATCACCCAGACCTTGGGTGTTCAGGAGATAATCTTTGGAGGATCTGTTCCATGCCCATTAGAAGGATCCACATGATTACTGATGAGGAGACAGGAAGAGCAATCTCCAGTGGGTTCCCTGATGTCAGCCACAAAGGTGAACCCGGGAGAAGCAACAGGCTTCCATCACCCATCCAATGAAAGCCTGAGCTGAGAGCACCCTTTAGAGTGTTGACCGATGTTAGGAGGGAGGAAACCATGGTCCAGAGGATGTAATTCTCAGCCTAAGGCCTCTCAGGAAGTTGAGGCAGAGCTGGGACCACTAGATCCCATCACTTGTATCATCCACTCCACCCCACAGACCCAGAGGCCTGGTTGCTGAGCCTTTTCAGCTGCAAAGACAAGAAACACAGCCGGTGGGTTCCTAAAAGTAGACTAGGAATTATAAAAAGACCACTTGCCTCAAAGAAGACGCTTCCTTTGGCCGGGAGATTTCTTGCTACTTTTAGGAACAAGACAAATGAATCAGACATAGTTAAAAATGACTTTGAGAGATATGCATAAGGAAAGTTCTGATGGAGTCTCCCAGGACAAGCTTACCAGCTAATAACCATAAAAATTCTGGCAGAATTCAATCATCCCTGTCATGAAAGACAGGTGATAAATCTGTGCTCAAAAAAGTAGGGCCCTGAAACTGGAGGCAGCACCACGTCTCATTTAAAAAAAAAATGGCAGGGAGCAGGAGCTCACCCCAAGACATCTAGATTTATAATCAATTAAAGAAAAAGAAGGGCAAACCCTGGAACTAAAAGAAAACAACCAAGACATCTCTAAAGGCAGAAGGGGGGAGGGGAGGCTGTGAAAACAAAATACTAACATTACTGCATCTCTACTTTGTGTTGAAAACTTTACATGCATTACTTATTTATCTTTGTGAGGTTCTATGAGTCATTATGCCCATTTCACAGATGAGGAAATTAAGGTTCAGAGAGTAAAATGTCTTGCTTTTGGTCTTAAAGCATGTCAGTGGTGATATCAGTTAGAGGTTGGTCAGTCTAGGTGTTTTAAGCTGAAAAAGATTAGCTGTGTTAACCCTAAGTAGACATCAGAAGCTTACAAAACTGTTGGTGGACCCCACAAAGCTAAAGTCAGGGCAGTGTAGGATGGATCTGCCCATCATTAGCTTTCAGGTTTGCCATTGCAGCTGGGTATATCCACCCCGAAATGAGGATAACTCAGGAAGGCACTGTCAAGGTGGTGCCTCTGCCAAAGCTCCAAACTGGAAACAATTGTTAGGGAAATACAGAAGCTGCTGCGAAGAATTTTACATCTACCAAAACTGCTGCCAGCAAGAGCAAACTGGTTTCTATTCCCTTCTTCCTTCTATGTCTCAGGGACACTCATTTCACTGAAAGAACCTAAGCCATATCTTGAACCACATTGTTGTTCAGTCGCTCAGTCATGTCCAACTCTTTGTGACCCCTTGGGCGGCAGCATGCCAGGCTTCCCTGTCCATCATCAATTCCTGGAGCTTGCTCAAACTCATCCATAGAGTCAGTGAGGCCATCCAACCATCTTGTCCTCTGTCATCCCCTTCTCCTCCTGCCTTCAATCTTTCCCAGCACCAAGGTCTTTTCTAATGAGTCAGCTCTTTGCATCAGATGGCCAAAGTATTGGCNGTTCACGTATTGCTGAAGCCTGTCTTGGAGAATTTTGAGCATTACTTTACTAGAGTGTGAGATGAGTGCAATTGTGTGGTAGTTTGAGCATTCTTTGGCATTGCCTTTCTTTGGAATTGGAATGAAAACTGACCTTTTCCAGTCTTGTGGCCACTGCTGAGTTTTCCAATTTTTTTGATGTTAAGGGACATAATACATATATATTTAATACATAACACATCATCAAAAATGTTAATTTCCTTTCTTCTTTCCCATTATTTGTCCAAATCACTATAGAGTATTTTTCCTAATCTTTACTTTGTTATTTAAGCTCAATGTTGCTGCAAATGTATTTTTGCATTCTGTATTTTATTGAGCACATGTCATAATGACTTTGTTATAGACATGATTTATAACAAATTCTTCATAAACATAAGTTTCATGGTTGTGCAGCACTCCAGCTAGTGGACATAGGATAACTAATCGCTGTTGGTAATTAGTACATTNTATTTTATTGAGCACATGTCATAATGACTTTGTTATAGACATGATTTATAACAAATTCTTCATAAACATAAGTTTCATGGTTGTGCAGCACTCCAGCTAGTGGACATAGGATAACTAATCGCTGTTGGTAATTAGTACATTTCACCTATACCTATATGTGTGCTAAGTGGCTTCAGTCTGACTATTCACAACCCCTTGGGCTGTAGCCCCTCAGGCTTCTCTGTCCACGGGACTCTCCAGGCAAGGATACTGGAGTGGATGGCCATGTCCTCCTCCAGGGGATCTTTCAGATGCAGGAATCAAACCAATGTCTCTTACATCTCCTGCATTGACAGGCAGGGTCTTTACCGCTAGCACCACCTGGGAAGCCCATATGTACATAGAGAGAAGACTATTTTGTGAATAAGATTTTCATTTTGGTTAGTCATTTTGTATTTTCAGAATAGAAATCATTGTACCAAAGAGTAAAAATGACTGAAAGCCATCGATACATAATGCCAAATTCCTTTCCAGTATTTTATTTTTATGTATGTTTCACAATTAAGGTTTTGTTTGTTACTTCTAAAAAATTGTCAGCTGCTTAAGGACAGAAGTTGTATATATACTGTACCCTTCCTCCTATTACAGTGCCTGACTGCAGAGTATTTTTAATAAATATTTATGTAATTAATAAAATGATATCATGTCAAAAATGATATCATGTCTATTCACATTCTTATCAGTGTGAAAATGCCTATTTATTTCATTACATTCTTTTTATAATCGAATATATGGAATAAACCAAAACTATGGGGAGAGGAGTTGGTGGATCCAGAAGACAAATTTCTAAATATATGTCATGACCTTTCTGGAAACTTCTGGGTTATTTTGAAACTCATAAGAGCTGGCAAAACCCAAGTTTCTGACTTTTCTTTCAGTATTTTCCCTTCCCAACTTGCATGCACATTGGTAAAAGCGCATATTTAAAAGTCTTTGATTATTAACAAAAGCAAGAGCTTTCTACAAGATGTTTGTATCAGTCTGTATTGCTGTGTAACAGACAACCTGAAAACTTAGTAACTTTAAAAAGCAACCCTTTATTAAGTTCATGATGTTTCAAGTCAGTAACGGTTAGCCTGGGCTGAGATGGGCAGCTCACCTAGTCTAGACCACGCTTACTCACAAATCTGCAGACAGTTACCTAGTCAGTTCCTGGCATGGCTAGAGGCTGGCTAATGGAGGATGGCCCCCCTCACCCTCCAACAGGACAGCCCAAGCTTGCTTATGTGGCATCTGGAAAGATTTCAAGAAATAGAGAGTGGAAGCCTGCATCGCTTCTTGTGGCCTCAGCTCAGACCTGGCACACCATCACTTCCAGGGCTTTCTATTGGCCAAACCATGTCACAAGGCCAGGCCAGATTCAAGAGGTGAGGGAACAGACCCTACCTCTTAGACGAAGAAACTGCAAGCCACAGTGGACCAGAAGTGGGTGCCAAGAAAGGATAGAATGAAGGATTTAGCCATTTTGCAATTGATCATTGTTTCCCTAAGTGGTAGAATAAATCAGTCATCCGGGTGGATTACTTAATCTTGTCCAGTGGGAACGCGAAGATTATTGGCCTCCAATACTTTATATAGTGCTCCCAGAGATTACTTAAAACAGAGTTGCCTTGGCTACTTTTTGTGCAATCAGCACTGCAGCTGTGATGAGCAAGGACTATCAGTTTGGAAGCTTAGCTAACAGGGAAGCTGGTAGTGCCAATCACCCTCTGAATCTCTCCAGCTCTGTGTCCTCAACACAGAAGAAGTTGCTCATCTCCTGGCTTTCAGTGAATAGAAGCCACAAGCCCATTCATTTCTAATCGGTGCTGCATTGTACACGTGTGGAGGGTTGGGGTGGGGGTAAAATTAGAACAGACACTGTCACCAGTTCATTTTCACCTACCCTGGTTCAGTAAAGCTCTGCAGCCTCGTGAATAGCCTGGATTTGTGCTGAGAGCTCGCAGCATCCTCCGACCGGCGCAGCTTTCCTCACTGTAATTTGGGATCTGTGAGACGTGCTTTCAGGAGGCAGAGGGAGACAAATCCATCACCACACCCTGCAAACTCTACTTGCTCTAAATTCCACTGATGGAAAATCACATCAATCCCTTCACAGTGAGAAGTTGATTTTAAAGTATGGGCCACTAGAACCTTAATTATTACTGGCTTCACTGGTGGTTCAGACAGTAAAGAATCTGCCAGCGATGCAGGAGACCCAGATTTGATCCCTGAGTGAGGGAAGATCCCCCAGAGTGCTCCGCACTCCAGCATTCTTGCCTGGAGAATTCCACGGACAGAGGAGACTGATGGGCTACAGTCCATGGGGTCACAAAGACTCAGACATGACTGAGCAACTAACAAGTATCATAACAATTATATAACACATTCTATAATTTGCATGTGTAAATAATATGTATATTTCTTTATTGGGAGACCAAGCCATTTCTTTCACAGTGAGAAATCTGCTTTAAAATATAAACCACCAGGACTTTAATTATTGTTCATTTATTATAATTATCATCATACCAATTATACAATATATTATAGTTATATATTTCTGTATACACTATGATAATGATATTTTCCTATATGTACTATGTATATATTATATAGTGAACACTTGAACAACATAGGAGTTAGGAGGCCAACCCTCATGCAGTTGAAAATCTGTGTACAACTTTTGACTCCCCCAAAACCTAACTACTAATAGCCTGCTGTTGACCAGAAACCTTACCAGTAACATAAACAGTTTACTAACACATACTTTGTATGCTATATGTATTATATACTGTATTCTTACAATAAAGCAAGCTAGAGTAAAGAAAACGGTATCAAGAAAATCATAAAGAAAAGAAAATATGTTTACAGTGCTGTGACCCCTGGGTCACGAAGATCTCCTGGTGAAAGGAATGGCGACCCCCTCCAGTATTCCTGCCAGGAGAAGTCTATGGACAGAGGAGCCTGGCAGAATACAGTGTGTGGGGTCCCCCGAAGTCAGACACGACTGAAGGGACCTCACACGACACAGTACAGCGTTATGTTTATAGACACTGCAAGTTTACATCACCTGTTTGCGAGATGAATTGTCTATCAGTATTGTCCTATGTGATACAAAACACTGTAGGTGTTGTATGTATATGTTATATGTATTACTAACATTAGACATCAAAAGGAAAAGATAATATGAATAAGAAATTCATATTTATTTACAAGTATAACAATTCATACATTGATAACAAAGAAGCAGAAATGTGACTATTTCATGGAAGTTTAGGGTAATCAGCAACCAAATCCCACTGGCCTCCAAAGTCAAATTATCTGGGGGTTCTCAGTCCCTTTGTCAGATCCCCAGGTTGGGAAATCTGTTGTGGGTCCTAGACGTTTCTTAACAGTGCGAGAATTTATTTGGTATAATTGTTCTGCAGTTGGTATACCAATTTATTTGGTATAATTGTTCTGCAGTTTATGGGTCATCTGCTTGGCAGATCTATGGTGGGGCTAATGGCAACCTCCTCCAAGACAGCTTATGCCACATGCTGGGTGACCCAGGTCTGCTGCAGCCAGAGCCGCAGTCCCCGCGGCAGGCCACTGCTGACCCGTGCCTCCCCAGGAGACACTCAAACACTCAAAGGCAGGTCCAGCTCAGTCTCTGAGGGGTCCCTGGGTCCTGGTGCACCCAAGGTTTCATTTGAGCCTTCCAAACATCTCTGGCAGGTATGGGCTTTGATTCTAAATGTGATTATACCCCTCCTACCTCTGTTGTCTTGTTGGGGCTTCTCTTTTGCCCTTGGAAGTGGGATATATGTGTATATATATATATATATATATATATACTTTTTTTTTTTTTTTTTGGTGGGATCCAACATTCTCCTGTTGGTGGTTGCTCAGCAGGGAGCTGCAATTTTGTAGTTCTCGCAGGAGAAGATTAGCTCATGTGCAGGGGACAATGCTTTGTGAACATAATGCTGAAGCTGGCCTTCCTCTATGCCTAAGTTTCCAAACTGCTATTTCAGGTCCTAAAAGATGACGCTGTTAATGTGCTGCACTCAGTATGCCAGCAAATTTGGAAAACTCAACAGTGGCCACAGGACTGGAAAAGGTCAGTTTTCTTTCCAATCCCAAAGAAAGGCAATGCCAAAGAGTGCTCACACTACCACACAATTGTACTCATTTCACACACTAGTAAAGTAATGCCCAAAATTCTCCAAGCCAGGTTTCAACAGTACATGAACCATGAACTTCCAGATGTTCAAGCTGGATTTTAAAAAGGCAGAGGAACCAGAGATCAAATTGCCAACATCCGCTGGATCATTGAAAAAGCAAGAGAGTTCCAGAAGAACATCTACTTCTACTTTATTGACTATGCCAAAGCCTCTGACTCTGTAGATCATAACAAACTGTGGAAACTTCTTCAAACAATGGGACTATCAGCCCACCTTACCTGCCTCCTGAGAAATCTGTATGCAAGTCCAGAAGCAACCGTTAGAACCAGACATAGAACAATGGACTGGTTCCAAATTGGGAAAGGAGTACATCAAGGCTGTATATTGTCACCCTGCTTATTTAACTTCTGTGCAGAGAACATCATGTGAAATGCCAGACTGGATAAAGCACACACTCTAATGAAGATTGCCGGGAGAAATACCAATAACCTCAGATATGCAGATGATACCACCCTTATGGCAGAAAGCAAAGAGGAACTGAAAAGCCTCTTGGTGAAAGTGAAAGAAAAGAGTGAAAAAGCTGGCTTAAAACTCATCATTCAAAAAACAAAGATAGTGGCATCCTGTCTAGTCACTTCATGGCAAATAGATGGGGAAACAATGTAAACAGTGATAGACTTTATTTTCTTGGGCTCCAAAATCAATGCAGATGGTGACTGCAGCCATGAAATTAAAAGATGCTTGCTCCTTGGAAGAAAAGCGATGACCAACCTAGACAGTGTATTAAAAAGCACAGCCATTACTTTGCTGACAAAGGTCTGTTTAGTCAAAGCTACGGTTTTTCCAGTAGTCATGTATGGATGCGAGAGTTGGACTGTGAAGAAAGCTGAGCACTGAAGAACTGATGCTTTTGAACTGTGGTGTTGGAGAAGACTCTTGAGAGTCCCTGGGACTGCAAGGAGATCCAACCAGTCCATCCTAAAGGTAATCAATCCTGAATATTCATTGGAAGGACTAATGCTGAAGCTGAAACTCCAATACTTTGGCCACCTGATGCGAAGAACTGACTCATTTGAAAAGACCCTGATGCTTGGAAAGACTGAAGGCGGGAGGAGAAGGGGATGACAGAGGAGACAATGGTTGGATGGCATTACCAATGTGATAGCCATGAGTTTGCACAATCTCTGGGAGTTGACGGACAGGGAAGCCTGGCATCCTGCAGTCCATGGGGTCACAAAGAGTTGGACATGACTGAGTGACTGAAATAAACTGAGGGTAATTAGTACAATTGCTTTACAACAGCCTGGCCTGTACACTAATGAATGTGCATGCATGCTCAGTTGCTCAGTCGTGTCCAACTCTTTGCAACCCCATGAACTGTAGCCTACCAGGCTACTCTGTCAATGGGATTTCCCAGGCAAGAATCCTGGAGTGTGTTGCCATTTCCTTTTCCTGACCCAGGGATCAAACCCATATCTCCTGCGTCTCCTGCATTGCCAGGAGGATTCTTTACAACTGAGCCACCTGGGAAGCCCACACTAATGAATGCATCATTATAAAAGTCTTATGGCATACAATGTTAAGAATCATATTCATGATACTGTAATAGAAACATTTTTGCATTTTAAAAAATCACTTGTGATATTAGGATGATAACAGTTTTTCCAATTGATAGAGAGAGAGGCATGTCCTATGGTAACATATCAATACTTGTTTGAAAGCAAAGTTATGAAACAATGTAATAATTATAAGCAATGTGTTAACCACACATTACTAATTTTATATTAAATATCACTTTATGCCTATGTAAAGATAAGCTAGCATCTACATTCATGTGTGTGTGGGCTCATCACTTCAGTCATGTGGGACTCTTTGCAGCGCCATGGACTGTAGCCCCCCAGGCTCCTCTGTCCATGAGATTCTCCAGGCAAGAATACTGGAGTGGGTTGCCATGCCCTCCTCCAGGGGATCTTCCTGACCCAGGGATCAAACCCTGGTGGATTGTCTACCACTAGCGCCACCTGGGAAGCCCACATTCATGACACGTCTTTTCCTTAATTTTTTTTTTTAATATGTCTAGGCTATGCAGTTTGTGAGTTATTTCAAATTGTCTCAAATCTCAAAAAACAAGTTCTCATATAAGCAGACCCTCAGAATTCAAACCCATGTTTTTCAAGAGTCAATTGTATATAATTGTTATAGAACATTATAAAACATTTTAATAACTAATTGACATATTACTAATTCTATTGTATAATACTTTGATAATAATGAATTTTTAAAGGACAAAATATAGGAAGCATTGGACATCAAGCAACAAAGAACACTGATGCCTGAGAAATGGGAACCAAGTGAGGTGAGCCCCCCCCAAAGACCTCCAGACACTGACTTAGCTACAGCAGAGGTTCTGTTCTTGACTGGCAGTGTCTGACCCCAGCTCGGGGAAGGCCAGCAACATCAGTAACAGCCCTCAATCATGTATTTCCCGTTCCTGTGTCTCTTAAAATTTTTGAACTTCCCTACCTTCTTTCAGACTCTTACTTCCAGGATGTCTCCCTTCATTTTGGACAAAGCCCAAAGCATTTTGCATTCATACTATCATCTGCTTCTCATAATTATCCAGTACATCAGCTACTCTTCTTCAACTTCAGCTAACAGAAACATTGATTTAAAATGGCTTAATCAATAAAGCAATTTTTCCCCTGGATGCCAAAATGTCTGGAGGTAAGGCAGCTTCACAAATGGATAATTCAATCACTCAGCATCCTCAAGGACCTAGGACCTTCCCATGTTTCTCCTCTGTCACCCTCTGCTGGTCAACCTTGGACCTCATGGTCCAACCTGGCTGCCACACGTCCAGACACAGCACGTGAATACAAAATGTTCCCCAAGAGCAACAGCCTTCCCGCGGCCTTTTCTAGATCCCCACATCTGACTCCAGAGCCAGTGCTGTTTTCACCATTCCAAGCAGACTTTCAGGTGATCCTGCCTGGGTGATGGCTAATGACTTCGGTGATTTGTTGACTTCCTTTCAGCAGGGAATTTAACATAGCAATTACTGGGTTGACTTCTCCTGTGGAGGAAGTTTAAATTTAGTTTCTACTTGCAATTTTCCTCTGTGACTTTGGAGCAAAAACACTAATCACGTCACCTAGTTTGGGGATAAACTGATTATCTGTTATTGCTGCTGCAGATGCTAGAACATACCTAATTATTGGCCTGGAGGAATCTGTACTTTGTTCAGACTGTGACAGCGAGCCCAGCATGGTGGGATAGGTCTTCAAGCTGGCTGTCCCTGGTGAAAGAGAAATAGTCCTCCTTGTTCAAGCTGGGAATTTATTCTGATGACAAAGCAGTATTCTTGTGCCCTGCTGTAATGTAAAACCAAGCAAAAAAAAAAAAAAATGGATTCAATAATTAAATGCCTATCAGAACCTAAGTGTTAGAGCCCACACTTGGGAGATGATGTAAATGTTATGGCTTAATGGACAAGAACAAGGACTCTTGCACAGAGTTTGAATCCTGGCTCTGGTCTTTATCAGTTGTAAGACCTTGGGCAAGTTGATTTAACATTTCTGTGCCTCACTTTCCTCATCTGTGAAATAGGATCAGCAAATAATGACATTATATCTATTTGACAGAGTACGTAAATCACTTAGAACTGTCCATGGCACATAGTAAGTGCTAGATATTATCATTACTCCATTATGTTATCTCACTAATGTGAATGTTTTTAACACCTCTAGGGCTTCCCAGGTGACAAAGTGCAGGAGACGCAAGAGATGGGGGTTTGATCCCTGGGTCAGGAAGATCCCCTGGAGTAGGAAATGGCAACCCACTCCAGTATCTTGCTTGGAAGATTCCATGGACAGAGGACCCTGGCGTTCCATACAGTACATGAATCGCAAGGAATCAGACATGACTAAAGCAACTAAGCATGCATGCAACCACACCCTAGAGCTATTACATGGGGGACAGGAGATGATTGGGACGCACTCGATTAGTGGTTGTAAAAGCCAGTCTCCTAGGAGGAGACAGAAGCCAAATGAGAAAGTGACCTAGCAGATCATCCAGGCAAGCCGGCCCTCCTGCCTCACACTGCCCTTGGATACGGGTTCTTCCCCACACCACCTCTGTTTTGAGTCCATCATTCCTCGGATCACATCCTCCAGTGGTTCCCATTACACAGAGGGTCAAATGCGGGCTCCGGGCAATGTGCAAAGGACCTGGCCATGATCACCCCTCCTACCTCATCTCCTACTGCCCCTGCCCTTGCTCACTCTGGTCCAGGGCCTGTGGGCTTCCTTCTTTTCTTTCTATACGGTCAAGTTCATTCCATCTCAGGTTGCCCTGTTGCCTCTTCCCACAGTCTTCTCATGACTGACTCCCTCTGATTGTTTAGAACTCAGGTTAAACATCACCTCTTTAAATATCCCTTTCCTGGCCACACACTTAAGTAACCATTAGTCACTAGATAATGGATAGCTTTGTTTTAATCAAGAACAAAGCAAATGTACTTAATACCACTGAACTGTATATTTTTAAATGGTTAGGAAGATAAATATTATGTTTTGTGCACTTTACCACAATTAAAAAAAGACTTTTTAAAAGTAAGACTGCAACTTCCATCTCCTTTACTCCTTCTCTCTCTTTGCCTCTTTTGCTGGCTCTGAGAAGTTAGCTCCCGTGTCATGAGCTGCCCTGTGGCCAGTTCAGCCTGGGAAGAAACTGAGGCCCTCCACTCAACAGCCTGGGAGGAATTGATTCTTGACAACCTTAGAAGCAGATCCACCCTTATTTGAGAGACCCTTTAATTGCAGCCTATGAGAGACCCTAAGGCTGAGGACCCAGTTTCACCACATCCAAATTCCTGACCACGGAAACTGAGATCACCAGTGTTGGTCTCTTTATGCCACTAAGTTGTATGAATGAAGAATGCTGCCCACCGTATCAGCAAACAAAGGATGCTGCAGCCATCAAGTCATCAGTCACTGCCTGCAGTCCCCCAGTGAGCCCAAGGCCTCACTCAGGATGCCAAGCCCTCACCCACTGCAGTCACCCCCAACAGTGCACCCTGAAAAGAACAGACTACCAGCTCTGGAGAGCTAAGGTGCTCATCAAAGGAATGATTTCAATGAGCCCAGGCTCTTGCGTCTTCCCATATACAGAAATGTGCTAAATTCATTAACTCGTGAAGTCTATTTTTTCTGTAATTATCAGTAATGTTTTAACTACCTGGTCTTTGTTGCAAAAACTTGTATAAACCTCGGCCCCTCCCTTTCCTTTTTGGAGCATTCCCTCAGAGCTATCTGGAGAGGCTATGTCCAGGNATTCATTAACTCGTGAAGTCTATTTTTTCTGTAATTATCAGTAATGTTTTAACTACCTGGTCTTTGTTGCAAAAACTTGTATAAACCTCGGCCCCTCCCTTTCCTTTTTGGAGCATTCCCTCAGAGCTATCTGGAGAGGCTATGTCCAGGGCTTAAGTCCTCAGTCTGTCCACTGAATAAAACATAATTCTCTACTTTTAGTTTGTAGATTTTTTTTTTTCAGTCAACATCAGGAAGTGAGAAGATGGGGGAAATTACTGAGTTTCTTGGAAGATGAAAAAATTCTGCTTTATCTTCAAGTTGTTACTAATTCACCACGTTGTTTTTTTTGTTTTTTAAAGAAAGTATGGCAGAAGGGGTAAGAACTCTGTATTTCTGTCCAGTTGGTGTGAGAAAGATCTAATCTTGAGTCCTGGGTTTTGCTGTTGTTGTGCAAGTTGTGCCTAAGCTTTGCTACCTGCTGTGCAAGTTACGTAGTCTCCCAAAGCTTCAATGTCTGCATGTGTACAGTGAGAGTTAATGATAGTTTTGATTGCACAAGGCTGTGTAAGGAATAAAAGAGAATCATGAAGACTGCTTAAACAGTTCAGGTTCCTCATCTGGAAATGGGAATTAAAAACAGTACAGACCTTTAGGGATGAGGTTTGGTCATGTATCCTTGATCTAGCACCTGCCACAGAGAAGGGGTTTACAGTGGTTGAATGGTGGCCCTGCAAAATACAGGTCCACCTGTATGGATAAGGCATTATTTGGAAAAAGGGGTTCTGTAGATATAATTAAATTAAGGATTTCAAGATGAGATCATCTAGGGTTAGGGAGATCCCTAAGTCCAATGACAGGTTTGGTTTTGGGTTTTTTTGGTAAAGTTACTATTTTATTTTTTTGGCCTCTCATTTTATTTTTAACATGTATATGGTTGCTTTTGTTTTTGTGAGGTTTGGGTTTTTTTTTTTTTTTAATTTTTATTGGAGTTTAGTTGATTTACAATGTTGTTAGTTTCAGGTATACAGCAAAGTGATTCAGCTATTTATATATATATATATTTATATATAAAACAAAAATGTTTTTAGATTATTTTTCCATATATAGGCCATTGTAGAGTATTGAGTAGAGTTCCCTGTGTTATACAGGGGGTCCTTATTAGTTATCTATTTTAGATATAGTCGTGTGTATCTATCAGTCCCAATCTCCCAATTTATCCCTCCCTCCTCTTACCCCCTGGTAACCGTAAGTTTGTTTTCTACATCTGTAACTATTTCTTTTTTGTAAATAAGTTCATCTGTAATTTTTTTTTAGATTCCACATAAAGCGATATCATATGACCTTTGCCTTTCTATGTGTCCTTTTCAAGTATGTACATATCTGGCTGCAGTGAGTCTTAGCTGTAGCAGGCAAGATCTTCATTTCAACTCTTTGGCTTCTCTAGTTGTTGCACGCAGGCCCAGGAGCTGCCTTGAGACATGTGAGATCTTAGTTCCCTGACCAGGGATCAAACTCATATCCCTGCANCTGGCTGCAGTGAGTCTTAGCTGTAGCAGGCAAGATCTTCATTTCAACTCTTTGGCTTCTCTAGTTGTTGCACGCAGGCCCAGGAGCTGCCTTGAGACATGTGAGATCTTAGTTCCCTGACCAGGGATCAAACTCACATCCCTGCATTGGAAGGTAGATTGTTAACCATTGGATCACCAGGGAGGTTCCTCTAGATGTCCTTTTAAGAGAAGAGACGGCGAGAAGAAGCACAGAGGAGAAGGCTGTGTAAAGACACAAGCAAAGATCAAAGGTACGCAGCCCCAATCCTAGGGACACCTGGAGCCACCGGCAGCTGGGAAATTCAAAGCAGGATCCTTCCCTACAAGCTTTAGAGGGAACATGGCCCTGCCAATACCTTGATTTAAGACTTCTGGCCTCCAGAACTGCGAGAGAGCACATTTCTGTTCTTTTAAGTCATCGAGTCTGGGGGTAGTCTGTTACGGCATCCTTAGGAAAAAAATAAAGGGCTTAATAGATGTGCACTATTGCTACAACCTCCTACCTTTCTTTGCCCCCCAAGAGTTGGATGACCTTCTCTTGTTTAAGGAGGGCAAACTTCGGTGTGCTGCCCACGCTGGGACACAAAAACCAAGGTCCATCGGGAAGGACCCAGGTCCGTGCTCCTGCCTTGCCTCTGACCCCTCCTGGAGTCAGGCAGGGGCTCCAGCCCTG
The DNA here is from genome assembly GCA_006410875.1 of Neotragus pygmaeus. NCBI lineage: Eukaryota > Metazoa > Chordata > Mammalia > Artiodactyla > Bovidae > Neotragus > Neotragus pygmaeus. The sequence goes on along the minus strand of SJYV01044810.1, from coordinate 51,797 downwards.
TGGCCTTTGTGCCAGGGTCCCCGAGGCTGGCAGCACACCCTGAGATTCCATGCCGCTGCATGAAGCGCATCATTGTCAGCGAGATCCCAGATTGTTTTGTCACATACACTTTGCAATATGACAAGTAGGCGTCCAAAATATGCTCCAGGAGGGGGGAAGCAAGAAATTTTCCAAAAGCCTACTTGGCAGCCCAAGTCACTCTGCTGAACCGAGCGCCAGTCTCATCCCTGGCGTCCCTCCTCCTGCCATGTGATGCTGTGTCACTGAGGGTAGGGAGTGCCAGCAGAGCGCCACCAGGAAGAGAAAAGCCTGCTCTCGGTGGCAGTGGAAGCATCAGCTTGACTCTGTTGGCTGCTTTGGGATTTTTCTAGATGACATCATAATAATAGCTCTGCTCCTATAATCACAAAAATGACAATAATCGATAGCTATTAGGTACATCCTTGTGTGAGGCTTGGCACTAAGACATGGGTGGGCTCTTCCTTCTTTAATCTTCAGGATAATTGTACAAGGTGGGAATTATTATTATTGTTATTATTATCTCCCTGTTGGAGAAGCAAACTGAGGAAGACTGACTTGAGACAATCTGCTCAGGATCCCATTTCTAGGAAGTGGTAGAAGAAAGGTTCTAACTCTCATCAGCTCATCTATAAAGCTGGATTTGGGAGGCCTGTGCAGTCACTTTGTTCTGTCAGTTTTCATCATATTCAACAGTTTGTCAGAATAGGGACCAGAGTATCCTCACTCCCACAGACATGATTTTAAAAAATTTTTCACTGGAGTATAGTTTCTTTTCAATGTTTGTTAGTTCCCACTGTACAGCAAAGTGAATCAGCTATATGCTTACATATACCCACTCATTATTGGATTTCCTTCCCGTTTAGGTCACCGCAGAGCACTGAGCAGAGTTCCTTACACAGTCGGCTCTCATATCCATTTTATGCCTGTGTGCTAAGTTGCTTAGTCGTGCCCAACTCTCTGTGACCCCGTGGACTGTAGCTTGCCCAGCTCCTCTGTCCGTTGAATGTTCCAGACAAGACTATTGGAGTGGGTTGCCATTTCCTTCCCCAGGGGATCTGCCCAACCCAGGGATCAAACCTGCACTTCCTGTGGCTCCTGTATTGGCAGGCGGATTCCTTACCCCTGAGCCACCTGGGAAGCCCGTCTATTTTACACCTAATATCAATAGTGTATGCATGAGTCTCCCAGTTCATCCCACCGGCACACTTTCCCCCTTGGTATCCATGCTTGCATGTGGGCCATGCTCCCTAGAGTGGCTATTTCAGATAGGAGGCACGTGCATAAGATTGCTAAAATGTGGAAAACACAGGCGTTTAAACAGAATTATTAAATAGGGCAGACTGAGTTTTCTCCCTCTCCCACCTCTTTTCCTAGTGCCTGGAAACAGATGCTAAAGTGACAACAAGTCTTTTGTCGTGTAACTCAGGGCTAAAAAGGAGATTAACATTCTCTGAGCACAATATGGTACAAAAGAATTGTTAGCAATGGGTTAATATGTGTGGCTGAAAATGTTTAGTTGAAGCCAGACTGAGTCATTCCAAAGGAGTCTTCCCTTTCCCTTCTCCTCTCAAGTGAAGTCGCTCAATCATGTCCACCTCTTTGCGACTCCATGAACTGTAGCCTACCAGACTCCTCCATCCATGGGATTTTCCAGGCAAGAGAACTGGAGTGGATTGCCATTTCCTTCTCCAGGGGATCTTCCCGACCCAGGGATCGAACCCGGGTCTCCCACATTGTAGGCAGATGCTTTACTATCTGAGCCACCAGGAAAATCACATTTCTCCTCTTAAGGTCTTACTATAGATCGTCCACTCAACATTCATTCTTCTCGCCTTCCTTCCTAACAAAACTCAAGTTCTGTTCTCTTTCTCCCACATCAGACTAAGGGGTGGCTGGCCCAGCTCCCAGCTCCAGGGATGGGCTTGATTGACCTAAGGATAATTCTGCTCTCTCTGCCATTGCTTAGTTTAGGAATGGCTGGTCCCCCAGTTCCAGCCAAGGAAACACAAAGAGAAGTCTTTCCAGGGTGAGTGGTGGCTTGGAGGCTTCTGGGGAAAATGTCTTTGGCTTCAGGAAAGAGCCACGAAAAGAAATGGACCCCTGTCCTCCAGATCTTGTCATGTCTGGATGTGGTGCTCAGAATTGATGCCACCATGCTGTCACCGGCATGAGAAAGAGGACAAATAGTTGTGGCGTGGCAGAACAGAGAGATGACAAGGAAGGACTCTTAAGTGCCACTGTTGAATGGGTGATTCAACTGGCTTTGGATCCGCCCTGCCCGTGGAATTCCTGATATGTGAGATAATAAACTCCCTATTGTTTAAGCCAGCTTGAGTCAGGGTTTTGTTTCTGCCATCCAAAGCATCCTGACTAATACAGGATTCAGAGCAGACTCTCCCCCTCCTCCCCCACCCAGTCGCTGAACTGAATGCCACTGAGAACAACCCATTCCAGAGGCTGCACAGAAGAGGAGGGACTTGGGACAAGGGGTCATGGAGCACAGAGGGATCCAGGACCAAGGCTCCAGAGCCACAGGCAACCTGACAAGTTAGAGCAACACTGCTGAATCTCTCCCATCCTCTTTACTCTCACTGTGCTGGACCACCAAGTTTCACTGATTGAACATTCTCCATAGTTCCATATGGTGCTTCCCGGGCCAAAGGTTAACCACCCTGTCTTTCATGAAATACAGCACACTGCTGGAATTACAGATCATGGACCCCAGTGGAGTCTTAAAAGGCCAACTAATCCCACGCCTCTCGTTTTGTGAATGGGGAGCCAGGGGCCAGGAAGAGGAAGCAATTTCCCTGAGGCAGTGCAGAGGAGGTTGGTGGCAGAGCCCATACTGACATGTAGGTCTCCTGGTTCCCAAGCCAGTGCTTTCTCCATCATACCACCATTGCCCTCAAGTGTATTCCCAGAAGTTGTCAAGAATAGCCTCCCATGGTCAAATAAACTTGGAAAGTTTGGCATTAAAAAAAAAATCATGCTACAGATTTTTCTATTCTAGGGGAACTTCTCAAAGTTTCTTGTGTTGTTTTGCATGTTGATCTGTTTGTTTGCCAGTAATGCTTTGTGACATTTTAAAGCTAAAATGTAGTACACACTCTTTCTCAAATCTGTTGGACCACGAAAACTTTCCCAGAGCATTTTATTGGAACTGTGTTCTGCAAATTACATTTTAGCAAATGCATAACCTGGGTCTGCCTCCATAAGGAGAAGATGAGGTCAAAACATAAAGAGAAGCAGAAACAGGCAGGGCTGGAAAATGGACAGTCAGATAGATGGATGGAAGGATAGAATGGATGTAAGAATGGGTGGGAAAAGGCAACATAACTTGAGCCTCTGATCTTAAGAAGACTTGTTACATAAACCAAGACATTCTTTTTCCATTTTAGGCTAGCTTGAATTATATGTTAGTCCAGGTTGCTGACGTTGTCATTATGGTAATAATGCATAACAAGCAAACCCAGCTTTCAACGGTTTACCACAACAGATGTTCATATCATAGTTTTGAATCAGCTAGGCCAGGCTGGACCCCAGGCTTATGGTTATGTTCAGGTCCAGGACCCAGATTAGTAGAACAAATACCACCTACTGTGTGTTCTTCTCGCGGTGGAGGAGGAAGTTCCGGTGTGGCATCCCCAGTCACACTCCTTGGCCAAAGCAAGTCTTACTCTCAAAGCCCAAAATCAGTAGGGAAAGAAAACTGTACTCTGCTCACAGGAAGCCAAGACGAAGGCAAGGGGGAAAGAACTGTAGACAAATGTTAAAAACCCACCAGAGATCGGATCTTCTGTTTACAACGCAAAGAGTTCTGAAATAGTCAATCAACTTATAGGTTCCTACTTGTTCAAGTGTCTTTAAACTACAGAACACTTTATAACCAGACAGTGGCAAGTGCAGGACCCTCCTTAGCTATTCCTCATTTTCAGGATATTCCTATACTCTCCACTCGTTTTTATTTCCTCCTTCACTTCAGATTTGTCATAAGCAATTGTTTGCCTTTTGTGTGTTTAATACAGATTTTTATCATCCCGTGATGGATGAGCAATTCAAGCCTGAAAGCCAACAGTTCAATGTCAGCAGTGGTTGTTTGTTCAATTATTTAAATGCTTCTTCTGCATTCATTCTCTTCTGAAAATGAATGGCAGTAGAGAAAATGTCAGTACTGATTTTAGCCCTAAGAAGTATAGATCTCATAAACTTAAGACATTTGTCACAGAGATAGAAACCATGCTTTAAGAAGCAAATCTTGAGTCTCAAGAGGATCAGACTATGTATTCAATTATGAAGGAAGCAAGCAAAATCAAAGAACCTGGCCATGGTTCTGAAACTGTATTGTTGAAGACTGCATTGGGAAAGTGAGGTATAATTGGAGATTTGATTGTATTTTCAGTCTTCTGGGGAAGCAGATCCTTTGGTGATACATAAGGATGGAATGTGACTTTCAAGTGTGGACCTCCGGATAGATATATCTTCTGAGGAATACCATGAAGGAAAAGAAGAGATTTATTGCCTGTGTTTACAACATATTAGTGTGAATATGGCTGCCTGCCAGATCTGTGAGCACAACTGGAGACAGTACGTTGGTCAAGAGCACATGTGTATTAAGTTCAAAGTCTCAGTTCTAGGGCTTTGAAAAAAAAAAAGACATAACCTTGGTTTCCCTATGTGTAATACAGGGGACAAGACCACAGACATCTAAGGGTTGTTGAGAAAGGTAAAGGGAAATAATAATTAGCTAAATCTTATCACAGACCAGGCACCGTTCATATACTTTTGAGATTTATATACTTATTTATTTTTGGCTGCACGTGCAGCACGTGAGATCTTAGTTCCCTGACCAGGATTGAAGCTGCATCCTCTGCAGTGAAAGCGCATCTAACCCCTGGACCACCAGGAGATCTCCCCATGCTGTTCATATACTTTACATGTGTTACTATATTACTTAGAACACTCCTTTAGTCTCTAGCCAGCGGTAGAGCTGGGAGGCAAGCCCAGGTCATCTGGCCCCATAGTCTGTATTCTCAACCACTTGAAAGTGAAAAAAGTAAGTGTTAGTCACCCAGTTATGTCTGACTCTTTAGAGACACAAGACAGTAGCCCACCAGGTTCCTCTGTCCCTGGGGTTCTCCAAACAAGAATACAGCAGTGGGTAGCCATTCCCTTCTCCATGGGATCTTCCCTGACCCAAGGATCGAACCCAGGTCTCTTGCATCATAGGTAGATTTTTTACTGTCTGAACCACCAAGGAAGACCTTTTAACCAGCTGCTGCTGCTGCTGCTAAGTTGCTTCAGTCATGTCCGACTCTGTGCAACCCCACAGATGGCAGCCCACCAGGCTCCCCCGTCCCTGGGATTCTCCAGGCAAGAACACTGGAGTGGGTTGCCATTTCCTTCTCCAATGCGTGAAAGTGAAAAGTGAAAGTGAAGTCACTCAGTCGTGTCCGACTCTTTGCGATCCCATGGACTACAGCCCACCAGGCTCCTCCGTCCATGGGATTTTCCAGGCAAGANAAGAAAAGAAAAAGGCAGATACAAATTATACACAAAGAAGAGATGAAGCATCCACCAAAAATTACTGCTTTAGCTACACAGTTTAAGAAAACTCAGCAGTGTGTGTGTGTGTGTGTGTGTGTGTGTGTGTGTGTGTGAATAAGGTTTCAAAAGTGTCTTCAAAATAAACTGCATATATCCTACAGTCATAACATGTAAGTTTGGATATTATATGGTACAAAATGGATATTAAACCTTTCCTGTGGAACATAAGCACAACCAGTCTATGTTTTGGCTTTTTCACAAAGTTAAAGTGAACAAAGAAGGGATGTTTCCTTATGGCTTTTCCTGCTTTTCGCATCTAAGCTCATTCATTAACAACAACAAAAAAAGGAAAAATGATACTTTATATATAGATACATGTAACAAATTCAACTAAACTCCTATAAGAAAGTTTCTGCAGAATAAAATGTAAGAAAGTAAATGAAAAATAATTGAGCATTGCATGTAGAAGTTAATTTTACTGTGATTCAATATAGATGTATAGTTTACATAGTTTCCTTAAGCCTAACAGTACAGTCCTATACCATGTCTAAATTCTTTTTTAGTTATTTCTCTATAGGAATTGGTGGAAATATTAATTATAGCACCAGAGGGATGAGTTCCCATCACTTTCTTATAATCCTGGCTCCACTGTTAATATGAATGTTAACCCTTCATATATGGATGTTTATTGCTAATTGTTGAAAAAATTAAGTGTTATACTATTGAGTTCTATATTTAGCCTTCAAATATAGAATGTATGTGAACTCAATTTCTAAAGAGATTTTTGCCTTAAATCAACAATAGAGGGAAAATGTCTAGGGACAGCTGTTTGAGAATGGTGCTTACACTGTGACATTAAGAGGAGACATTACATTTTGCTTAATATGTTTTCATCCTTCCTAAAAAGTAACTTCATCTTCTGTGCCTTTGTTCCTGTCCATATTCCTCTTCTTTTATTCCATGGTAGTAACTAGAAGAATAGGGTAGGGAAAGATGGTGTAGTTTATACTTGACTAATTTTTGTAGCAGGAATAAACCAAATTGCATGTGAACGCTAAATTATTTCCAAAGAGGCAGTCATAGACACTATGGAACAAAAGTATATATTTTGGGGGTTGTTACTATTTCAAGCTTATATTCCTTTAAGTACTGCTACAGATTGAATGTTTGCATATATCCTTCGCACCTTAAATTCTTATTTGAAAGGTAACTCTCATTGCAGTGGTATTTGGAGATAAGACCTTTGAGAGATGATAAGATAATGAGGATGGCATGCTTATGAATAGGTCTTAGCTCTTATAAAAGATCTTTGTGCCATATGAGGTCACAGTGAGAAGACAGTCATAAATGAATTAGGAAGTGGGGTTCAACAAATCTGCTGGTGCCTTGATCTTGGACTTCCCAGCCNAAGGTCACGCGTGTGTTCTCTTTATCTCTGGGTCCCCAAGCTGAGCACATGCCTGGTACCAAGTAAGTACTCAATACATCTTTCTGATGACTTTGCAGGTATTTCTCTAGTTCTACCTACATGCCAGACACTGGACAAGGCCTCAGTGTGGTTACAAACACATGCAGGTCACTAGCTGTGGGAAGCATTCTGTGATCTAGCCTGTCCTCACTCAGGAAGCATCATTTTCTTTCCTTCTTGGCTGGCAGGTTTAGAATGATGGAGCTTTCATTTATAAATTACGTCATGTATCAGATTATCTATTTTCCTGAAAGCTGTTAAGGGATCATGGAAGAATGCCTCCTGGCCAGAAATCTATTTTGAGCAAAGAAGAGAAGGTCATTTCATCTTGGCTGTAATTCTTTCTTTGCAGCCACTCGGTTCCTCAAAGGCTGGGCACCCGCTTTGCTACATCAGCATTTACCTTTGCTCCAAAATTGTGACTGCAACACAAGGAAGTATCCAGACTTCTCACCAGGCTGGGGAGCTTTGGTTTTTACTGCTAGTCTGTTGCAGTATTTAGCAAGGAGGGGGAGAAATTGTTATATTGTGTGATTTTAATATATTGTATTATTAACTAACAGTAGCTACCTTGCATGGGGTGCTTAGATATGCCAGACAAGCCTTTGAGCTACGTCCCTTGTATTCACTTGGCAGACTGCTCTTCGGATCAGCTCCTCAACATGCATAATTTTATTATTCTCATCTTACAGATAAGGATACTGTGATGCATGAAGATTAAGCAATTTGCCCAAGGTCGGACAGCTAACAAATATGGATTCAGAACCTGCATCAGATTGCTGAGTCTTCAAAGCCTGGAGTCACAGTCCTACATTTGCAGTGAAGGCTTGAGATGGCTTGCACTGGCTCAGAGCTGAGAGCATCATCTTTTCCCAACTCTGCATGCAATGATGTCATGTCGGGAACTTGGAATCAGCCAGGAATATTGACACGACAGGAATTGGCGAGCACTATGAAACTGGTCTCTTTTCTTCTGGAGATATAGTTGGTAAAGATCTACTACCAGAACATTAGATGTGTGGCTTCCTGGCTGGGAGGAAGGGAAAAAAAGAAAGGAGAAATGGAGGAGGAATTTCTGTTTTTCCTGGCTTAATTCTACTGGCTCACTGAACAGAGAGATAATCCTGTAATATGGGCAGCTTGGAAGGAGAACTTTAGAAAGGTGTTACAAGAGGGCTTCTCTGGTGGCTCAGTGGTAAAGAATCCACCTGCCAAACCCGGGATGTGCGGGTTTGATCCCTGATCCGGGAAGATCCCACGTGCCATGGAGCAACTACAACCATGTGCCGCAGCTACTGAGCTGAGCCCTTCAGCCCGGGAGCCACGACTGCCGAAGCCCGTGTGCTCCAGAGCCTGTGCTCTCCAAGAGGCATCACCACAGTGGGAAGCCCGCTCACCGCAACTGGAGAGGAGTCCCCATTCACTGCAATAGGGAAAAGACCAAACAGTCACGACGACTCAGCACAGTCAAAACTCATAAATACAGTTATTTTTAAAAGGGAGCGGCAAGTCTCTTTACATTCCATCCATTCTAACACTCCAGGACTCCAAAACCTGAGGTTTCTTCCCTCATTCAAACTGAGAACCTGCCATGCGCCAGGCCCTGTTCCAGGGGCTGAAATCATTGGTTCTCCCAATCAGAGCTGTGGGTCATGCAAGGCCCTGGCTGGGGCTCCCAGGAAGTGTCTGGAACCTTCTGGGGAGTATCCAGGTCAGGGAAGCCTCCTCCCCTCACGGATATTCTTCTGGAGTAGCTGGTATAGGGGGGCTCCAGGAACACCTGTGAGGTGCAGTGTTGCTGCACTGAGTCTGGGTCAAGCCCCACCTGCTGTCACCAGCCCCACAGGCAGACGGGGACCTACAGGCCCCCGGCTGGGGCACCAGCCAGGTAAAGGTGGGAGAAGACCCAGTCAGAGGCTCATCTCTTGTTAGCCAGATGACAGCCGGCTAATCTATTAAACTTAGAGTTCAGAACAGAGAAAGTAGACTAGTGGTCATGAGGGAAGCTTCTAAAATCAGTCTGCTGTTGTTGTTTTCCAGTCACTAAGTGGTGTCCAACTCTTTGCAACCCCATGGACTGCAGCATGCCAGGCTTCCCTGTTCTTCACTATCTCCCAGGATTTCCTCAAACTCCTGTCCAGTGAGTCAGTGATGCCATCCAATAATCTCATCCTCTGTCGTCCCCTTCTCTTCCTGCCTTCAATCTTTCCTAGCATCGGGGTCTTTTTGAATGAGTTGGCTCTTCGTATCAAGTGGTCAAAGTATTGGAGCTTCAATTTCAGCATCAGTCCTTCCAGTGAATATTCAGGGTTGAGAAATAGAATAGCCCTCAGAGTCAACAAAAGAGTCCGAGATGCAGTGCTTGGGTGCAATCTCAAAAAAAGACAGAATGACCTCAGTTTGTTTCCAAGGCAAATCATTCAGCATCACAGAATCAGTCTATCATTGTCCAAATCCTGCTTATACCACTTTTTGACTTGCAGCATTGGGCGAGTGGTTCACCTCTCCTAGGTCTCAGCTGTCTAACCTGTAAAGCCTATATGAGTGTGTTCTGTCTGCTCACACTTGTGCAAGCCTGTGTGCCAAAAATGTGCATTAGTTTCATTCACTGAACTCTCCCAACAATCCAATCTTATTCTCATGATGCCTGTTTTCCAGATAGGAAGCTAGGAGCCTGGTGAGGTTAAGCCACTTGCCCCAGTCACACAGCTTGAAGTAACAGAGCAAGAATCCAAATCCAGGCAGTCTGGCTCCAGATTCCATACATACAACACATCCTCTATGGCCCATCTGTTTTTTGTTTGTTTGTTTGTTTGTTTGTTGATGTGGATCATTTTTAAAGTCTTGATTGAATCTGTTACAATATTGCTTCTGTTTTATATTTTGCTTTTTTGGCACGAGGCATGTGGAATCTCAGGTCCTCAACCAGGGATCAAACCCGTACTCCCTGCATTAGAAGGCGAACTTTTAGCCACTGGACCACCAGGCAAATCCCCTCTACTTCCTATCTTGATAATAAAAAACAATAATTATTTGTACCTCAAAAAATTGGCTTAAAGCTCAACATTCAGAAAACGAAGATCATGGCATCCGGTTCCATCACTCCATGGGAAATAGATGGGGAAACAGTGGAAACAGTGTCAGACTTTTGCGGGGAGGGGGCTCCAAAATCACTGCAGATGGTGATTGCAGCCATGAAATTAAAAGATGCTTACTCCTTGGAAGAAAAGTTATGACCAACCTAGATAGTATATTCAAAAGTAGAGACATTACTTTGCCAACTAAGGTCTGTCTAGTCAAGGCTATGGTTTTTCCAGTGGTCATGTATGGATGTGAGAGTTGGACTGTGAAGAAGGCTGAGTGCCGAAGAACTGATGCTTTTGAACTGTGGTGTTGGAGAAGACACTTGAGAGTCCCTTGGACTACAAGGAGATCCAACCAGTCCATTCTGAAGGAGATCAGCCCCGGGATTTCTTTGGAAGGAATGATGCTAAAGCTGAAACTCCAGTACTTTGGCCACCTCATGCGAAGAGTTAACTCATTGGAAAAGACTT
>SJYV01044810.1:0-28236 GCA_006410875.1 Neotragus pygmaeus | reverse complement strand
CACTGTTTCCCCATCTATTTCCCATGAAGTGATGGGACCAGATGCCATGATCTTTGTTTTCTGAATGTTGAGCTTTAAGTCAACTTTTTCACTCTCCTCTTTCACTTTCATCAAGAGGCTTTTTAATTCCTCTTCGCTTTCTGCCATAAGGGTGGTGTCATGTGCATATCTGAGGTTATTGATATTTCCCCTGGCAATCTTGATTCCAGCTTGTGCTTCTTCCAGCCCAGCGTTTCTTATGATGTACTCTGTATATAAGTTAAATGAGCAGGGTGACAATATACAGCCTTGATGTACTCCTTTTCACTGGTCAAAAGCTGCCCCTGGGCAATATATATTCCCAGACACTTCTGGTCTTTGCAGAGCAGAGGCCAAGTAGTCTCTGGAAGCCTGAAGCCACTTCGCTGACAAAGAGCCACAAAAGCTGGCTGATGGAACCAAGATTACCCTAGGCTTCAGTGTGTCACAGACACCATCTGCTACCAGTATTTTTATCTATTTGACTCAGCTGAGCTCTCCAGTGTTTAATGCACTCGTTACTACCTGTTAGGAGGTAATCAATACTTGGTTGAACCTGTATGTACTGCATTCCTAAACTCGGTCGATACCGTTTCAGAATTACAGTCATGATAAAAAACACTGAGGATTCTTGGCTTAGACTAAGAAATGCTCATGTTCACCAGAGTTGTAAAGAGACTCAAAGCAATATGACCTATAATGCAACCACAGATTGTTTATCTGGGAGTCTACATTNACCGTTTCAGAATTACAGTCATGATAAAAAACACTGAGGATTCTTGGCTTAGACTAAGAAATGCTCATGTTCACCAGAGTTGTAAAGAGACTCAAAGCAATATGACCTATAATGCAACCACAGATTGTTTATCTGGGAGTCTACATTTGCGAGACAGCAAAAGAGACACAGATGTATAGAACAGACTTTTAGACTCTGTGGGAGAGGGAGAGGGTGAGATGATTTAGGAGAATGGCATTGAAGCATGTATACTATCATGTAAGAAACGAATTGCCAGTCTAGGTTCGATACAGGATACAGGATGCTTGGGGCTGGTGCACTGGGATGACCCAGAGAGATGATATGGGGAGGGTGGTGGAAGCGGGGTTCAGGATTGGGAACTCATGTACACCCGTGGCAGATTTATGTAAATGTATGGCAAAACCAACACAGTATTGTAAAGCAAAAAAATAAAAATAAAAAATAAAGAGAAAAAAAAAGAAGAATCCAAATAACATAACTCATCTGGATAGAAGTTTTAAAACACCATCCATTTTAAGAAACCATCCCATTGGGGTCACTGAAGAACAATTTACTACAGGGCATGGAACAGAGCTGAAACAATGAGCTTGCACACCCAGCAACTGGAGGTTATCCAGAGGATGGAAATCTATGATGATGGAGATGGCAGATTATGGTTCTCTGTGATTGTTCTCAGTCATTTACATAATTGTCTATTTTGTAATTAAATCTCTACCATTAAGCTTTTGGGAAGGTAAGATAACCTAAACTCCAGAAATAGTATTAACCTACAAATAAAGCAGGTAAATTCTCTTCTACTAAAGTGATTCCTGATGGTGACCTAAAGCATGCATGCGTGCTCAGTTGCATCCGACTCTTTGCTACCACATGGGCTGTAGCTCACTAAGTTTCCCTGTCCTTCACTATCTCCCAGAGTTTACTCAAACTCATGACCATTGAGTCAGTGATGTTATCCAGCAATCTCACCCTCTGTTGTCCCTTTCTCCTCCTGCCCTCAATCTTTCCCAGCATCAGGGTCTTTTCCAATGAGTCAGCTCTTTGTGGAATAAATAAATAAATAAACATTTAGAAAAATATAAAAACAGATAGAAAAATTGGAACATTTATGTGGCCTGGAACTGGCCTCAGCCCCCAGGGTTTTTGTGGAAAGATATTAGAAGCTCTGCTTGAAAGTCAGTTAGTCTTTCAAAAGGGAAAGAATTGTCAGGAAATTAAGGCATTTGAAAATCCGATTCCTAAAAGACAGGCCAAATGCCTAATGTTTCTCTGAGGCTGTACACTGCGATCTCAGGTGGTTTCTTGGACAGCACTGGTGGAATCTGGCTTCGAGTTTGAAAGCAAAGTCAAGCACACTCTTAATTCCTAGTGTCCAATAGTGAACAACCTGTTTGAAAAAGAAATCTAACTATAATACTTTGCATAGTGAAAGTAAAAATGATGGTTCATTCATTTATCCAGTGAGTATTTATTGAGCTCCTGCTGTGTGCCTGGCATTGTTCTGGACACTTGGAATCCATCAATATGCAAAAGAGACTAAACCCTTGCCTTTAGGTTGGGCCGATATGTACGAGGTTGATATTTTTCCTTCCCTGACGCCAGGATGGGAGCCAGAGAAGATGACACATCTGTACCCACTCTTTCATATATCTGTCTTGGGGCTATTATTGTCTTGGATAAAATGAGTTTCAGAGCATGTTAAACTCTGCAGGATCTCTAAAAATATGAACGAAGTAGATTTTATTCTCAGCATCATTTTTATCCTTCTAATTCATTTCTAAACTTGCACTTCATACTCATCCTAAGGTGTGAACAAATCCAGTCACAGCACTTGAAAAGCAATTAACAATTTACAGAGTCTACCAAGAATAGGCTACTGTGCCCTGAGAACTTCCCCGCCTCCCCAGCCCACATGAGTCTCTCTGATCTTGGATTGCTGGCAAAAGTGGACTCAATCTCCTGTCTCGCCCTGGGTTATAGCCTGGTCCTGTCTGTTGACTGATGTAAAAGAGCTGGGAACTCACCTCCACTAGATTGTAAGCTCCTTCAGAGAAAATGCCTTTCTAAACAGTTCCTGTCTGGATTCCAAACAGCCAAAAAAAGGCTAGTATTTTCTCCTTGGAATTTAGAAAACAAAGAACTAAAATCAATACCAATCATAATAATAGTAGTAACAATAGCAATTACAGTAACAGCAGTAACAACCTTAATAGCACGTCACTTTTTTTATCTTACAATGTTCTATTATTTCCTTGATTCTCACTCCATGTTTGTGCAGTGAGCCCCACAATTGTAATTATTGCCCACTGGTGGGTAGTGGGATGGTGGTGTGGATTTGGTACAAGTTTATGGAGTGCATGCCAATTTTTCAGACAAAATTTAAAAAAAATTTTTTATTCTAATCTCTGGCAACTGATTATCTATTGACCTCATTCACTTGGGGGAAAGGCATGTTTTTATTTTATTTTACCTTATTTTATTTTAATTCTTGCCCACATTGCACAGCATGCAGGATCTTTGTTCCCTGATCAGGAATCAAACCTGTTCCCCCTGCAATGGAAACACAGATTCTTAACCACTGGACCGTTAAGGAAGTCCCCAGATAAAATATCAAGTTTTAGGTTTTGTGATTATTTTTTTGTCTTTTTTCTTAATTTCATAACATATGTTCACTGTTGAATTTACACTAATCAAAAAATTTTAAATAAAACAATACAACAATCTAACAGTCCACAACTAGAGAAAGCCCACTGTTGTATGAAGTGCCTTTGAGATTCTCCCCCATGAAGAGTATATGTGTATTCAAAGAGAATGTATGATATTTGTTCCTTTTAATTCAGTTTCTCACATGACAATATATTATTGCCATTTCCTATGACAAAGGACATAGATGTATACAACATTTGTCTGATGCATTCTGTTGATAAACTATAATTTATTTGACATTCACATTTTTAGATTTCTGCTATTATGTGCAATGTTGCAACAAATACTATTACTGTCTATTACATTTGTCCAATGAAATAGGATAATTTCTCAGAAGTGAAATTTCTAGGTCAAAGGGCATGATTTTGCATGTGTGTGTCTGATTGGCTATATTGAATAAAGAGGAATCGAGCATCATATTTAAAACAGAAACATTGTACAGATATATACTTCTGGACTTCCCCGGTGGTTCAGTGGTTAAAAATCTGCCAGCTGATGTAGAGGACATGGGATCAATTCCTAGTCGGGGAAGATCCCACATGCCAGGGGCAACCAAGACCGCAATGACTGAGCGTGTGCTCTGGAGCCCATGCTCTGCAACAGGAGAGGGCCCTGCAGTGAGCAGCCCAGGCAAAAACAGCCACCGCAGTGAGCAGCCCAGGCAACCTGAGAAAGTTTCAGCAAAGCCAAAAATAATAAATAAATTTAATTTAAGAAAGAAAATCAACTTTGTTTTATATACACACACACACACACACACACACACACACACACACACACTCATGCTTCTCCTGACTATTCATGAGCATCCCCATCTTCCCATATCCAGAACCAAACTAGATATTATTAATATATATATATATATATTTGTATTTATTTGGCTTCCCTCTCCCTTCCTTCCTGAATAATTCAGTTCAAAATCCATTTGGCAGGCTAGGATGAGGAAGAAGGCCCCGAGGGATTGAGATTCAAGTGAGAAAACAGCCCAGCAGGCTATCAGCCCAGCAAGATTGGGAGGTTGGTTAGATATGGGAAGAAGTAGATGAATCCGCAAATATTTGAGGATAATGGGAACCAGCCTTCTCACTATTACAGAAGGGAGTCACAAATATAGAAAAAGAGAAAGTTAAAATGAGCCACTGAATTAAAGACTGAAAGACTCTGGAAGTAATAACAGCTAAATTACAACAACTGTACCTAGCATCCAGATCTTAGTCTTGAAGTAACGTTCTTCATTAAATGGACCCAGGGCTCCTCAGAAAAAATGGTTCATCTCAGGGCTGAGTCAGAAGACATATAAGACAAGCCTGGAATATTGTGTACTAGAAAATGCTCGAAGTCCTCAAAGAATGACGGGGACACATCAGAAGAACACAGGGTCAAGCTGGAAGGCATTCCCACTGGCCAAACTAAGGACAGTTTGAGTAACAAAATAAATAAGGATACTAATGGATTGGGTGCCACTGAATAAATTAAGAACTCATATCCCCACCTTGATAAAAATACATCAATAAATAAAGAGGGAAAATGTAAAAACTCTTCCTCGCAACGAAATACCAACTAATAAATGTAGATGAAAAGATGGAATTAAAAGGTCACCATTTGGCTACTGTGATGGTAAAAATCAGGGCTTCCCGGGTGGTGCTGGTGGTAGAGAACCTGCCTGCCAATGCAGGAGACTTAAGAGGTACGGGTTCAATTCCTGGGTCGGGGAGATCCCTGGAGAAGGAAATGGCAACTCGCTTCAGTATTCTTGGAAAACTCTATAGACAGAGGAGCCTGGTGGGCTTCAGTCCATGGGTGGCAAAGGGTTGGCCATGACTGAGCTCACGCACACACAGTAAAAAGTTAATTCAGGCAAGAACCATCAATGTGGGCTAATAGTAAGGCAGGTGAAACCGAATGAGGAAGAAGATATTAGTCTTGAAACATCCCCCCACAAAAAAATGCTTATTAACTACATGAGGGGAAAGGGTAACTTTACAGTGGAAAAGCCCAGAACCTTGATGGAGTGATCAAAGTTAACACCATCAGTAATGGTTAAACACAGCACCGCATGTCATTTGATGAGATACAACAAGAAGATCAGAGAGTCACTTCTGTGAAATTCCTGCCAAAAAGGCATAGCCTGAATACAATCGTCAGGATACTTCAGACAAGCACAAATTAAAGGACATTTTACAAAATAAATGTTCTGTAGTGTTTAAAAAGTGGGTTTTCTTTTAAAAAATAAATGTCATCCTCCAAAAGGAATCAAGGAATCATAAGAAAACACTAGATACTGCAAGTACATTTTCCACTGTCAAACTTTACAATGGACTTTGCACTTGGCCAGTATCTACCTCGTTACTAATAAGTTTTATTACTAATGGGATTATCACTGCTATGAATTGGAATTTTTAAATGTCATGTTTAAAGAGAAAAGCACATGTTGAAGTCATGAATGTCAAGGTGAATTTGAGGAACTGTTCCACCTTGAAGGAGACAAAAGACACGTGATGACTAAGGGTGACCACAATTCTAAACTGGATTCCTTCATTACAAGGCATTTGATGAAACATGAGTGGATTCCTCGGACGAGGCAATGTGGACATTCTTTACACTGTTCTTGCTACTTTTCTGTAAGTACTAAAATAGTCCACGTTTTTTAAATAAGTAAGAAACTAACCATTTCTTTGAAAAGTACTGAGGTTATACACTCTGGAGGAGACATGACTTAAATGATAATTTCTTAAGTCTTTCCCACTGTGTTAATCCAAGCCAAAGTCTTTTCTTGCTGTTTCCCTGAAACTCTCTTTCAACATATTCCACTTTTAGTATTTCTTCTCCTTGGATGATTCCTCTCAAGATGCCCATAAATGTCTCTCGCCTTGGATTTGACCTGACAGTCTCACCAGAGCTATAGAGAGTGTAGGTCACAGTAATTCCCACCAAAGAAGCTTGCCTGCCTTTTCATTTTCACCTGAAATACAGATCTGCCACCCAGGCATTCACATCACTATTTAGGGAAATTAGGCTGAAACTAAAGGCTACTCTCGGGGGACATGTGCACATTTTAGTGATTGCCTGATGGAGGCAATCTGCCCAGTCTGTGCACTGATTGTCTCATTCAATTCCCACAAACCTATAATGGAGATACATTATCATTTCCACTTTAAAGATGGAGGAACACTGTCCTACAGAGATTAAAAATAGCTTTGGGCTTGAAGAGCAGGTGGTGTGGGGATCAGATGAACCTAATAAAATCAGCATGTTTATATCCTCAACATGGTAAGTAGATTGGCTTATATTTGAAATCTAGCTCAGGAAATACTCCAAGAAATAACTGCTATCTTCATAAAAGTCAAAGTCTTTGTATAACCCAGCTGGTGCTGATTAATCATGATTCCATGATTCTTAACAAAAGCTACCATCGCTTGAGAAACTGTGTGTCAAGCACTGTACTAGAAATGTAATTCTTACCTCATTTGCAAAATGCCATTTTCAGTATCTACTGATATCTTTTTTTACTGTAATTTTTGATGTAAAGGATTATGTGTTGTTTCCTGACATTGAACCACCCTTTCATTCCTACAATATACCAGGCTTGATCATCGTATAGTCTTCTTTTGACACAAGCTAGATTCTATTCCCTAATAATCTATTTCAAATTCTTGCCTCTATATTCATAATTGAGATTTATTTTTTGTATACTATCACTCTATTAACGTAATGTTAGATTTTACTTGAACTAATTCAATTCTCACAATAATAATATAAGTTCATCTCTTATATTATGGGAAATTGAGCTCAGAGAACTAAAGTAGCTTGCCCAAGGTTCACACAGCTAGTGTAGTTAGGATTCGATCCCAAGCATGTCTCCTTCTTCCACATTGGACAGGCTCTGGTTCACATCCTGCCTCTACTTTAGAGACCCAGCTCTGCCTCTCAGGTTAGGGAAGTGGGCAGGTTATCTTCCTTCCTGGGTCTTGGTTTTCTTCTCTGTAAATTGAAAGGACTGGTGTAGGCAATTACTAAGATTCTTTCTAGCTCTTGTTATCGTCTATCTGGATGTACTTTGTTAGTGAGTCTTAGCCAGCACCCCCAGAATCTCCACTGTAGGAACGGAAATACTGCATGTGTTAACTTTGTGTGTGAGAGAGACAGAAAGAAAAGAAGGGAAGAGAGGAGAAGGGAAGAAAAAAGGAGAGAACAGCAGGGCAGAGCAGAGAGAAGGGACAGGAAGTTATGAGGGAAAAGGAGGGGAGAGGGCAGAGGAAAAGAGGTTTATAAAGGAAAATTTGAGTGCAGAGTTCCAAAGAATAGCATGGAGAGATAAGAAAGCCTTCCTCAGCGATCAAAGCAAAGAAATAGAGGAAAACAATAAGATGGGGAAGTCGAGATCTCTTCAAGAAAACTAGAGATACCAAGGGAGCATTTCATGCAATGACGGGCACAATAAAGGACAGAAATGGTATGGACCTAACAGAAGCAGAAGATATTAAGAAGAGGTAGCAAGAATACACAGGACTATACAATAAAGATCTTCATGATCTAGAGAACCATGATGGTGTGATCACTCACCTAGAGCCAAACATCTTGGAATGCAAAGGCAAGTGGGCCTTAGGAAGCATCACTACGAACAAAGCTAGTGGAGGTGATGGAATTCCAGTTGAGCTATTTCAAATCCTAAAAGATGATGCTGTGAAAATATTCCACTCAATATGCCAGCAAATTTGGAAAACTCAGCAGTGGCCACACTACTGGAAAAAGTCAGTTTTCTTTCCAACCCCAAAGAAAGGCAATGCCAAAGAATGCTCAAACTACCGCACAATTGCACTCATCTCACATGCTAGCCAAGTAATGCTCAAAATTCTCCTAGCCAGGCTTCAACAGTACGTGAACTGAAAACTTCCAGGTGTTTAAGCTGGATTTAGAAAAGGCAGAGGAACCAGAGATCAAATTACCAACATCCGTTGGATCATCAAAAAAGCAAGAGAGTTCCAGAAAATATCTATTTCTGCTTTATTGACTATGCCAAAGCCTTTGACTGTGTTCAGTTCAGTTGCTCAGTCATGTCCGACTCTTTGTGACCCCACGGACTGCAGAATGCCAGATTTCCCTGTGCATTATCAACTCCCGGAGCTTACTCAAATTCATGTCCATCAAGTCAGTGATGCCATGCAACCATCTCATCCTCTGTCGTTCCCTTCTCCTCCCACCTTCAATCTTCCCAGCATCAGGGTCTTTTCCAATGAGTCAGTTCTTCACATCAGGTGCCCAAAGTATTGGAGCTTCAGCTTCAGCCTCAGTCCTTCCACTGAATATTCAGGACTGATTTCCTTTAGGATGGACTGGTTGGATCTCCTTGCAGTCCAAGGGACTCTCAAGAGTGTTCTCCAACACCACAGTTCAAAAGCATCAATTCAAAAGCAACATTGTATGGATCACAACAAACTTTGAAAAATTCTTAAAGAGATGGAAATACCAGACTACCTGACCTGCCTCTTGAGAAATCTGTATGCAGGTCAAGAAGCAACAGTTAGAACTGGACATGGAACAACAGACTGGTTCCAAATTGGGAAGAGTATATCAAGGCTGTATATTGTCACCCTGCTTATTTAACTTATATGCAGAGTACATCATGAGAAACGCTGGGCTGAATGAAGCACAAGCTTGGAATCAAGATTGCCAGGAGAAATAACAATAACAATAACCTCAGATACACAGATGACACCACCCTTATGGCAGAAAGCAGAGAAGAACTAAAGAGCCTCTTGATGAAAATGAAAGAAGAGAGTGAAAAATCTTGCTTAAAACTCAAGATTCAGAAAACTAAGATTATGGCATCCGGTCCCATCACTTCATGGCAAATAGGTGGGGAAACAATGGAAACAGTAACAGACTTTATTTTGGGGGGCTCCAAAATTATTGCAGATGGTGACTGCAGCCATGAAATTAAAAGATGCTTGCTTCTTGGAAGAAAAGCTATGACCAACCTAGACAGCATACTAAAAAGCAGAGACATTACTTTGCCAACAAAGGTCCATCTAGTCAAAGTTATGGTTTTTCCAATAGTCACGTACAGATGTGAGAGTTGGACCATAAAGAAAGCTGAGCACTAAAGAATTGATGCTTTTGAAATGTGGTATTGGAGAACACTCTTGAGGGTTGCTTGGACTGCAAGGAGATCCAACCAATCAGTCCTAACGGAAATCAGTCCGGAATATTCAGTGGAAGGACTGATGCTGAAGCTGAAACTCCAATACTTTGGTCACCTGATGGGAAGAACTGACTCATTGGAAAAGACTTTGATGCTGGGAGGGATTGGGGGTAGGAGGAGAAGGGGACGACAGAGGATGAGATGGTTGCATGGCATCACCGACTCAAAGGACATGATACAAGTAAGCTCAGGGAATTGGTGATGGACAGAGAGGCCTGGCATTCTGTAGTCCATGGGTCACAAAGAGTCAGAAATGACTGAGAGACTGAACTGAAAGTAAAATACCTTGTCTAAAGTGTTTATTTTTACAAAAATCTGCCATGCATCCACTCTATTTCCAGCCTTTCCAATACATTCAGCTTGCCCCTAGGACATATTTTTAAACACATATTAAAGTCTAGGCTCAGACAGAAATTTCTGCTGCTGATAATAATTGGACTGCTGCCTTCTGTTTCCAGGACACACTAGTAGTTAATCTCATCCTGCCAAGTTGCCTACCTTCACCTACCTGCCCCTCACTTCAAGGTGCTTGGGTCATGGAACATGTAAAACTTTCCTCTGGCTTCTCCCAGAGTGTTTGCTCAAGAATCCAGCCTAGCATTTGCCCTTGGTTTCCAAATACCACCACTACAAGAAGCAAGTCTCTTGACTTCTGCCCTGAACCAGGAGGAAGCCTCTGTCCTCCAAGGAGGTGTTACTCTTCCCCTGTTCTTTGATGCCTTTCAACTATCTCTACATCATAATGTTGGAGTTAAGGAACTAAGGAACAAGTGACCATTATTAGCCCAATGCTTTCCTTCTTTAAAGTTTTAAAGGCAAAAAGTAACATCCTGACTAGTGGGTAATAGTTTGGGTCAAGATATTGGTCCTCTTGGCTCTTGAACAGCAGGGAAGGGACCTGGAGGTCTGGAGCCACTCACTTCCTTCTGGGGAAAGCTTAGTCAGTTAACCTCAGGACTCTATCTGTTCCATGAAGTTGGGAAAATGTTAGGAAGCCTGACTTCAAGGACTATTGAAGAGAAACCAAGAGTCAAGCATCTTAATATCTCTACATCTCAGTAAGTCTGGTTCTCTAATGAGGCAGAGATTTGTTTTTATTTGATTTGTTGTTATAGTTGTTCGCCTTCCAATATCTTTCTCTGGTTTTCTGATCACGGCACCAATTTCTCCTTTGAGGAGGAGCTACAAGGCTGGAATGATGCTCCCCTAGAACTGCTGGCAGCCATCTTGCCCAGCTGCATGGAATTGTGGCAGCGGAGGAGAGAATGAGGCTCCTGCACAGACAGCCCAGAGCTGAGACAGGAAGAGGAGAGAGACAGAAGATGGGGAGTCCTGAAGAGTGCTTGACTGTTGCCTGCTCTTAAAGTGTGTTTGTCTCTCAGTCATGTCCAACTCTTTGTGACTCCATAGACTATGTAGCCCACCGGTCTCCTCTGTCCATGGAATTCTACAGGCAAGAATACTGGAGTGGATTGCCATGACCTCCTCCAGGGGATCTTCCTGACCCAAGGATTGAACCTGGGTCTCCAGCATGGCAGGCGGATTCTTTACCACCAAACCACCAGGGGAGCCCCCTTGCCTTCTCTTAGGTCTACCCAGATCCTCCCTGTCAGAGTGCTTTCTTTTCTCTTGTCCTCATGCTTCCATGAGATAAGCTCCACCACAGAAATACACCCAGCTCCTTCACCACTCCAGCCCTCCACTCAGTGAAGTGGAAGCACTGACAAGCATCTTGCAAATCCCTTTAACGGGCGGAAGTGGAATTAACAGTTACTATTTCTCCCTCTCTCTTTGACTTTCGCCCTCAGAGCACAAATGGTCCCTCAGGTTCTTGCTTCCAAGACCTTCCAAAAATACTTCCTTTTCTGTCTTTCCTTCAAGACTAGAGATCTCCCCAGTTGAATTCAGAACAAAATTGTTGACAGCGCTGTGAGGCGTGAGGGATCCTAGTTCCCTTACAAGGGGTCGAACCCCCACCCCCTGCAGTGGAAGCGTGGAGTCTTAACTCACCAGACTTTGAGGGAAGTCCCCCGGTTTAAGTTTATAACCCCAGTATTTACTACAGTGGTGCTCACATGTGAAGGTGCATGATAAACATCTAGAGAATATTCAATAAACATTCAAGAAAGTCTGGATTACATCAGGATGCACTTCAACACTCGTGCTCTCAGGAGACCGTGAATTTTTTTTTTTTTTATGGTATTTTAATTATTGGCCCTGTGGCATGCAGGATCTCGGTTCCTCAACCAGGGATCAAACTCATGCCACCTGCAGTGGAAGCAGAGCCCTAACCACTGAACCACTAGGGAAGTCCTTGTTTATATGTTTGGTGAGTGAATCATTGAACAGGTCTTCTGGGAGCTGTTTTGTTTTGTTTAATTTTTTGTGTGTGTGACATGTGGAATCCTATTTCCCTGGCCAGGGATCAAACCCACGCCTGCTGCATTGGAAGCATGGAGTCTAAACCACTGTACCACCAGGGAAGTCCCCAGAAGGTGAATATGTTCATGGCAAATTTGCCTCTACTGTACTCTTCATGATCTCAAAGAAGGCTCTATCTGGAAGATAGTCAAGAACCAAAAAGTAAATGTGCATAGCAGTTGAGAACTTTAACCAAAGTTTCACTTTCATTTAGTGAACTATGGGTTTGCATGCCTCCTTTGTATAGATACTGAACTAGAAATACCCTGGGATCCCAAGCACCCAGGAGAATGTAATTTTTTCCCCATAAAATTGAATGTCACCTTGAAATGGATTTACTTATTTTGATTAGCTAAGGCTTTCTGAGACCATTCTGCCCTTCCTTTGATGTATGTGTTGAGGTTGTCTTCCACCAATAAATGGATTGATGATTAATTCACAGTGCATTAGGAGCCTTTGGCTTGTTCATGCTTGGTCAAATTCCTAGCTATTCTATTATTCTGAATATTACATTTTCAACCAACCAATGATTTATTATTATTTTTGAAATAGCACATATGCTGTTTCCCTGGTCAGCATTTTTGGAAGTCTTGGTAGTCTATCTTGTCTTTAGGTGGATGCAGACAGTCTTGCTGGTGTCTGGGTAGGACAAAATGTTTGTTTGCAAAGCAGAATGAGAGCACAGAGGCTCTGCATCTCATTGAGTAATGGGACGTGAGCAGCATAGCCTGCTGTCTCGGTCACAGCACCGTGATGTATGCGATACAGACCCCCAGGGAGCCCTTCATTCTGTCTGCAGGATGGAGCTTGCTGTCACTGTTGTTTCGTCACTAAGTCATGCCCCACTCTTTCACGACCCCATGGACTGTAGCCCGCCAGGCTCCTCTGTCCATGGGATTTCCCAGGCAAGAATACTGGAGTGGCTTGCCATTCCCTTCTCCAGGGGATCGTCCTGACCCAGGGACCAAACCCACATCTCCTGCATTAGCAGGTGGATTCTTTACCTTTGAGCCATCAGGGAAGCCCACAAGATGGAGTAAACCTGAGTATTTATATGAACACCACTGTCAGCACTCAATAAATATGTGGCTACAGTATTTATTGAGATACACAGGATTTTTTTTTTTTTGGTCTAATGATGAGGTTGGTTGCACACACTCCTACAACTACCCTGCAATGATCCAGCGGGGTAGATTAATAGAGTCCATTTGCTTTTGTCCGGAATTCTATCTGCTCCACTTAGTCAGCTACTCACTTCAAATAAAAACAAGAGCAGCTCACTCTACTTCCCCCACTCCCTGCCAAGAACCTGTATTTCATGCTTATTATAAGATGTTTGAACATTAGCATATAGATGAGCATATGTACTTCTAAATGAGCATTGTTTATTGGTCAGGACCATTGTCCCAGTCAGCACTGTGCAGAGAAAGAGAACTGATTGTGTGTGTGTGTGTGTGTGTGTGTGTGCTATAGTCTGTAGGCAGAACTTCTTCTCAGGGAAATCTCAGTTTTCACTCTTACAGTCTTCGACAGGTTGGATGAGACTCACCCACAGTTCAAGAGGAATTTCCTTGATTTAAAGTCAAAGGATTGGAGATGCTAACCAGATGTACAAAACACCTTCATGCAACACCCAGACTAGGCTTGGTTAAATCTTTGGGTCCTAGAGCCAAGTGGACATAGCTAACCATCAAAGATATCTTTTCTCCATTTCTTTATACCCACAAAATGTATATATCCATCTGCATCAATAAATAGAAATACAAAGGTTAAACTCTGTGTCTGCTTTTCTTTATTAATGTTTCCCAATTTAGTGATCATGAAGGAAATAATAAAATACTTAAGCTATTTTTACCATTTCAAAAAGATTGGCAAGGATAGCCTTTGTTTTCTGATTAATAGAGTCCATTTGCTTTTGTTCGGAATTCTATCTGCTCCACTTAGTGAGCTACTCACTTCAAATAAAAACAACAAAAATAATAATTCAATAAATGCACTGCATTGGAAGATCTTCTGAAACATGTAGTTTACTGTGGGAAAGTATTTGAAGGAGTCTTTGGTGGGGAAAATATTGGCATTCAACCAACACATAATGAATTCAAAGAGCTGTCTGCTTTGGGTAGCACAGTGTCAAAGCCTTGGATGAAATTCAAAACTCAAACTCATTAAGCAGTTCCACGCCCAGCATCTGTCAGTCCTGTCTGCAAGAAGGAATCCATGGTTTTCTCAACAAAACGTGAACGGGACTGCTCCCACGCAGTGGGCAGCTGAGCATTGCAGGGGGGTGGGGGGGTGGCACGGGTTAGGGCTCACCGCTTCCTTATGTCTGATGTGTTCTGCCTCCCAAACTCCTGGTCTGTTGATTCCCAGCCCAGTGTCTACTCTGACCTCATCCCCAACGTCAACCCCAATCTCAACCCCCAGAAGCTGACTTTTCCATTTCACTGATCATCATCACTCAACTCCACTATGTTATCTTTAAGGCAAAATTGCCCTCCATCTTCTCCATGGGACCTTCCTGACTCATCCATGACTCCAGGTAAAGCATTTTTAGCCTCCTCTCCTGGGTCTATGTTATTCACAAGATGGGTACCAGGTACTACTCGGAGCACATGGTTCCCTCAGTTAACCTCTACTGATCCTTGCCTAGGAGCTCAGAGCCATCCGAGAAGAAGCATTTATATTACACAACACCACCTGCAGTTATAGCATCTGCACCATAGCTCTGGGTCTGAGCTCCTGTTTGACATATTTCTCATATTTGATATTTTTCTTTGTCCTCACCTTTCTTTGTTGTTCAGTCACTCAGTGATGTCCGACTCTGTGACCCCATGGGCTCCAGCACATCAGGCTTCCCTGTCCTTCACTATCTCCCAGAGTTTGCTCAAACTCATTTCCATGGAGTCAGTGATGCTATCTAATCATCTCATCTGTTGCCCTCTTCTCCTCCTGCCCTCAATCTTTCCCACCACTGGGGTCTTTTCCCATGAGTTGGCTCTTCGCATCAGGTAGCCAAAGGATTGGAGCTTCAGCTTCAGTATCAGTCCCTCCAACAAATACTCAGGTTTGACTCCTTTTAGGATTGACTGGCTGGATCTCCTTGCAGTCCAAGGGACTCTCAAGAGTCTTCTCCAGCAGCACAATTCAAAAGCATCAATTCTTCAGTGCTCAGCCTTCTTTATGTTCCAACTCTCACATTGGTACATGACTACTGGAAAAACTATAGCTTTGATTTTATGGACCTGTGTTGGCAAAACCAGCAGCCAGGGAGGTCTGTCACTGTGCCACAATTTCACTTAGCTCTTTGGGGTATTTATTCTCAGTTCAGTTCAGTCGCTCAGTCGTGTCCGACTCTTTGCGACCCCATGAATCATAGCACGCCAGTCCTCCCTGTCCATCACCAACTCCCGGACTTCACTCAAACTCATGTCCATCGAGTTGGTGATGCCATCCAGCCATCTCATCCTCTGTCGTCTCCTTCTCTTCCTGCCTCCAATCCCTCCCAGCATCAGGGTCTTTTCCAATGAGTCAACTCTTATTCTCTGAGCCCCCCAAAAGTGAATTTCAAAGATGTTGAAATCAAACCACCCAGCTTGAAGTTTATCCAGCCATTTGTAAGTGATGTGATGATAGGCAGAAAAATTCATGTGAGTATAAACACTAATATATATAACTATATATGCATGCCTATAACAAAGAGGACATATCATGTTTAACCAGTTATGTGTAAAATAAAATAGCTAATTTTGAGGACTTAGTCTCTGCCTGGTACCATGATCTGAATCCTGTATGTGGTGTCTTCACCTGATAAATCTTCATAATAATTTGACCAGGTAGTTATTTTTTCCCTCCATTTTATAGATAAGGTATCATGTTCAGAGTTCCAGAAGTTACTATATGTGCTTGCTATATGTCATATACGTGTGCTTTGAGGCCTTGTGTTCAGATGGCCTTCTCTGCACTCTTAGAAAGAATATTAGTCTTTACTTTGTCTTTGGGCCAGGGGATTTACCTGGTGGCTCAGAGGGTAAAGACTCTGCCTGCGTTGCAGGAGACCTGAGTTCGATCCCTGGGTTTGGAAGATCCCCTGGAGAAGGGAACAGTGACCTACTCCAGTATTCTTGCCTGGAGAATTCCATGGAGAAGCCTGGTGGGCTACAGTCCATGGAGTCCCAAAGAATCAGACACAACTGAGCAACTAACAACTTTCACTTTCACCTGACTGCTGAGCAGTTGAAAAGGGAAGTGATGGGTAAGACCACAAGTTCTGAAGGCACACTGCCTAGGTTTGGATCCAGCTTCCATCCCTTACTGGTTAAATTACTTTCCAGGAATCTCTTGGCCTCAGTGTCACCATCTGTAAAATGGAGATAATAAGAGAACTTGCTTCCTCCAGTGGTTGTGAGATACAACAGGTGCCAGGTTGCTTGCTCTGCCTTACCCCTGCCTGATTATACTATTCAATATTTTAAAAACATAGCCCCAGGCCAATAAAACTTCCAGCCAAAAGAATCACCAGATTTTGGTGCCTGTTTTCAATGGCAGATGTTTGGGATCAGGGAGAGGAAATGTTGGCTAGTTATTGAGATGGAAGAAGACGGGGAGGGGCCGGGTAATTTGTTCTGCTATGAGGCAGGATAGGACCCTGGCCGCCAGGGGTTGGACTCAATTAAGAACAATGGGAAGCTGGTCTACTGAACAAGTACAGGGCAGGTGAACAGTTGGCAGGGGGGAGGGAGTGGAGTGGGGCGAAGCCACCTGTGCTGAGCCCGTGGGAGACAGTGGAGGGCAGCGGGAAAGCTTGCCACTTCTGATACCTGAGTGTCGGGGCGTAAGCCATCACGTCTTTTTTTTTTTTTTTGGCTGAGCCGGGACTTAGTTGTGGCACATGGGATGTTCCATTTTCGTTGTGGCATTCTGGATCTTTAGTTGAGACATGCTCGATAGTTTCCCAACCAGGGATCAAACCCAGGCCCCCTGCATTGGGAGCACGGAATCTCAGCCACGGAACACCAGCAACATCCCCCTCACTTCTGAGTAGTATGTTTTAGCAAAGTCTATAATGTCATTTTGGTTGAGTTTGCCCAGCTATAAAATGGGAATGATAATAATACTCACCACCTGCCAGGATTGTGAGAATTAAATGAAATAATACTACTTAGATGAGTGCCTGGCCCCATACTTGACAGCTCATGTAATTATATTTTGCATTAGCATCCTATGGCCACTGTGACAAGTTGCCACACACTTAGTGGCTTGAAACAACAAAACTTTATTATCTTTACAGTCCTGGAATTCAGAAGTGTATGAAATCATTTTCACTGAGCTAAAGTTAAAGACATCAGCAAGCCTTGTTTCTTCCAGAGGCTCTGAGGGGAGAATTGGTTTCCTTGTCTTTTCAACCTTGAGTTGGGCCAGTGTTTCTTGGCTGTGGCCCCTTCCTTTCATACAAAGCACATCAATCCAATTGCTGCTCACATCATTACAGTCTCTTCCTCCATGGTTAAGTCTACTTCTGCATCCACTGTATGAGGACCATTGTGTTTACACTTGGGGTCCACTCAGATATCCAGGATATTCCCCCCATTTCAAGATCTTTAACCTTTATCCTATCTGCTGAGTCCCTTTGCTGTGTAAGTAACATCCCCAGGTTCTGGGATTAGAACATGAATATTTTAGGGGGTCATTATTCAGCCACCATTTAAATCAATGATAGTGTCACGGTTGGTAGCAGGATGACAGTGATGGGAAATCTGAGATGCAGAGTAGTCAGAAGTGTTTGGAAGAGAAACTGGTCCAAGGATGCTGGTCATCTCATGATGCTGGGTGGGTGTGAGGAGTAAATAAGATACTGCCTGCCCAGCACAGAATCAGTTCTCTAAAATTGGCATAGTAGTATCTCAGCAGCTCCTTAGTGCTCAAAATTCCACTCTGGTTAGCGTGGCAGTTGTCTTCCCAACATTATTTCATCTCTCCCTGGGTAGCAGGTGATTTGAGGAGTACTTAAGGTGGCTCGGAGGTTAAAGCATCTGCCTGCATATGTGGGAGACCTGGGTTCGATCCCTAGGTTGGGAAGATCCCTTGGAGAAGGAAATGGCAACTCACTTCAGTATTCTTGCCTGGAGAATCACATGGACTGAGGAGCCTGGTGGACTACAGTCCACAGGGTCGCAAAGAGTCGGACATGACTGAGAGACTTCACTTTCACTTTCACTTAACCCATCTTCAGAGTGGACTGAAGATGCTCCAAGTGCCACAGTGGTTGGTCCAGCAGTGGTCATGTCACCAAAGATAGTCTGACCCAAGCTAAGACTTTCTGATTATGGGAAAGGAGCAACATACAGGCATTTTGTTACATGAAAGAAGCCAGTCTAAAGATAAAGCCAACACACAGAATAAGGACTGCACTAGAGCTAGGATTATGGCAGAGTAGAGTCAGACCCCTGATCAAACCATGCCTGAAGTTCTATCTCTGGATTTTTTTTTTTCTTTAAGTTATGTGATACAATGTCTCCAATATTACTAAGCAATTTGGAATTGGATTTTCCTTTTCTTTTAACCTGAGTCATCTGGGAGAAAACAGATATTGTCATCCTCCATTTGTAGGTGAGGAAACTGAGGCTCAAGGGGAGATGGCTTTCCAAGGCTACATAGCTAGTACAGGACATCATAAGGAGTCAACCCAGGCCTGTTTTCTCTACTACCATGTGGCTGGAGCTGCTTAATCCCCACCCTCCACGGTTCTGACGGTACTGGGGGTTGTCCAACAGAAATCGACAGAAGGCTGTGGTCCCACCTAAGGAGGGAGCCACACAGAGGAAACCATATCAGCAACCCCAGGCCACACCACGGACACAAACGAAATAAATGACTCCAGAGGCTGTGTCACTTAGCATGTGTTTCACGTGCTGCTTCCCAGGTCGACTCTCCTTCAGAGGTGACTGCTGGAGAAATACTGCCCTTGGTTCCTCAAGACAGCACTCTCACCTACATCTTAATTCTCTCCAAACATGATGCTATAATAAAAGCTCAAGGGAAGTGGGAAATAAATGGACTGGGTTTGAGGGATCTAGCCAATGCCATGAATTGCTCTGAGCACATTACACGGGCTATTTCATTTAATTGCCATCACTCTCTGCTCATTAGGCTCATGGGGAAACTGAGGCACTGGACACTTAGGTCACTGGTCTGGCTGGTGCCAGAGTTGAGATTCCAAGCCTGACTGTAGAATGCTGTGTGCTGTTTCACAATTACCATGCAGCCTCCTCTAAAAATATTACTATGACCATTGTTTCTGGAATGGTGCCCAATGTAATGACCTCAGTACCACTGGACAGAACAGCTTATCCCAGGAGACAATGACAGAGATAATGACCAAGACACAGTGGGGTCCAGGGAGCAGGCATCTATGGGATGCTCAGGTGAATTCACAGAGGCCTGCTGGGTACAAAGGTAACTTGGGAACATCTTGGGGACCAGATGGTGGAGTGAACATGCCAAGGACGGCCATGATCTCAGATTCTGTAATTACCACGTTCCCAAAAGAGATCCAGAGGACAATCATAAATGGACAGATGACTCATGCCTGAAAAGGCATAGATAAGTTTTTGCTGGCCCCACAGAGGAAACAAGCCTTTGATGTTGGGGCAGGAGCTGTCACTGGGAGAAAGATGGAAAAGGCACCCAGGGACTGGGTCTTTTCTTGGCCTTGGCAATGAGCGAGCACCCCATGTTTGACAACTGTTCTGTAAATCAGCATTCAGACCCACTTCCCAGCCACTGGCTTAAGCGAGTTGCAATTTATGAGGTGGGAACCATAAAGAATCCTGGGTCATCTCACTGCCTGCATGCCTCCTGGGATGGGGAGTGGGCTGGCATGGCTCTCCTATGTAAGTTTCAAAGGTGCTATCAATTCTAAAGTCAACCACGCAGGGCTGTTGCTGAAAAGGAATAATGTCAACAACCCAAGGGCCCCGGGAGATGTCTTGGCCCCGACTGTGGGGAAACATCCAAGTTTCTGTTTGGGGTTGAATGAAAGCTTCGTGTTTGAGAATAAAGATGGAGCCAGAGCAGGAGCAGAATAGAAGGGGAGCAGCGTTTAGGGTCTCTGGCTTAAAATGGAGGGACTTTCCTTGATGGTCCAGTGGTTAAGGCTCCATGTTTCACTGCAAGGAGCGCAGGTTTGATCCCTGGTCCAGGAACTATAATCCCACATGCCATGTGGCCAAAAAAAGAAAAGTATAAAAATATAAATAAGTAAATAGAGAAACTGGGCCAAGATAGTTTAAAAGATAAATAAAAGAAAATGGAGATGGCACAGCGCTGCTGGCATGCAGGAGCAGAAGGAGAGAGTAAGGAGTAGGGGCAGAAACCGAGTGGGGACTAGAAAACATCTGCTGGTAGTTTAGTGACTAAGTTGTGCAACCCATGACTCTCTGCAACCCCATGGACTGTAGCCTGCCAGGCTTCTCTGTCCATGGGATTTCCCAGGCAAGAATACTGGAGCGGGTTGTCATTTCCTTCTCCAGGGCATCTTCCTGACCCATGGATTGAACTGCAGTCTCCTGCACTGCAGGGAGATTCCTTATCGACTGCGCCAAGGTTTATATATAAACATATAAAAAGCTTGGTGCCTACTGAGGGTTGGGAGGGAGAAATCTGTTGCAGGGTCCTCTCCCTGGCTTGCAGACAGCTGTCTTCACCCCATGTCTTCCCATGGTCTGCTCTCTGTACTTGCTTGTGTCCAAGACCTTTCAATAGTTGCATATAGGATTACGGTCCACCTTAATGACTTCATTTTACTTTAATTACCTCTCTAAAGACCCTGTTTAGAAACACAGTTCCATTCTAAGGTAGTGGGGTAGTGTACTTCAGTGTACAAATTTGTGCCGGGGGTTAGACAATGAAGCTCACAGTAGGGTCTAATTTGCACCGAGAACTTTACATGAATGCTATTATAGTCGACGTATCTCCCTGGGAGTTCCGGGAACACCCAGATTATCATTAATCCATCAGCCAGAGGGAGACTAGAAAGACTTCACAGAGAAGGTGACATGGAAACTGGGCTGGAAGGATGAAAAGGTTTCATGGGTTGGAGAAGACTTAAAATAGAAGTCTAAGTAGATACAACTGCAGGTGCCAGCGTTTAAATGTATGAAAGAAGAAGCCATGTTGAAGAGAAGTGGGTGGGATGAGAGGGGTAGGTGGAGAGATGACTGGAGATGATGATGGAAAGACAATTGGAGACCAAATTGCAAGGAGCCCCCAGGACCAGTCAATGATACTAGGAGATTTGATCCTCTGGGTTGATTCCATGTATACCTTCTATCACCAAGGCCCAGAATGTTGGACTTGTAGGTGCCAGAGAGAAGCACCAGCTCAAACTCACCCTGTTACAGATAAGAAAGTCATGGCTCATAAAATACAAATGATTTGCCCAAGGTCACACCAGGAGGCAGAGGCAGAGAACTCAGCCCAGGACCCAGAGGGGCCAATCCTCTCTGCCCTCCACAGCATCACACATCATCCCTGGGATGCTGAAAGTGCTAAGATTTACAAACCCAACCCTCTCAGGGTTCCTGGGGATTAGAAAGCAGAAAAAAATCCCTTCTCCATCACGCTTCCAGTCACAATAATATTATCCTGGATCATAAGGGGGCCAGGAAAAAGTTACCTTCAGTCATTTAGAATCCAAGAATGGAGACCACCTACCATGCTGTGGTCTGAGGCAGGTTACATTTCAGTTTTGAAAAGAACTCTCGGAGTTCAACCAGCCCACTGGCCATGTGCCTGCACGGGCTCAAGCCCCAGCATCAGGACCCAGTAGGCTCAACAGTCCTGTATCACTTGATCCTGCTATCATCTATGAGGAATAGATGACTTATTTTTGGCTCCTTTCTCTCTGATGCGGCCAGGATGAAGGGATGGAGGCTGAGCTCTTTCCTGGGTCACAGGGCAGCTGCTGACCCCAGAGAAGGTGATACAACAGGGAGGCTAAAGAACCAACCAGAAGCTTCACTTGATGTGGAATCCCAGCTCACCCATGATGTTGGTCTGATGAGCCTGGGGCTGCCAGAGAGTCATAGGAAGTCATACCCAGAAGGAACATTAAGGGCCCTCTTAGCCATCTCTACTTTAAGACACACAGATTCTGAGGAGGAGAGGAGACAAACGACTTGCCCAAGGTCACCACTAGACAAGTGGCAGAATCAAGCCTAGAACCCAAGTCAATCAGCTCTCAGTTCAGTGCTTTTTTTTTCATCATGGCCCATCACCTCCTTCAAGCAAGAATGGATAGCAAGGGTTGGGATCCATCACATCTTACTTAAAGACAATGTAAGGTCCCATCTTCCCTAGATGATGACACTAGCCACCATCAGCCCTCCTCCTTCTTCTAGCCTGGGATGGTGCTTTCAGTTAAATTACAGGCTCGGATAAGTAGGTCAGTGCCCGTGCTGAATATCTTCAATGTGGATAAGTTAGCTAGAGCATCATGTTGCAACCTTTGACCTTGGGGAGCCCAAGAGAACCAGGAAGGGAAGGAGGGGCAGGGTAGGTGGTAGTAGGGGGCTTCAGGTCAGGCAAGGCTGGGGTGAGTTCCTTGGGGTGGAAGAGAAAGCATCTGAGAGCAGGGAGAAGGGTCAGTGCAGGCGGCATGGTCAGCCTTTGAATCTGATGAAGTCTGTCTCTTTATGGAGAACTTGGGGAGGAGACAAGGTGAACACAGGTCTGGGAATCATGAGAGGAGCTAGCTATGGGGGAGGGAGGGAACCTTGGGTGCTCCTCACTCAATCTCATGGTGCTCCCACTGACTCAGCTGTGGGCATACAGCTCTAACCATCATTCTTCCGCCAGGAGGCTGTGGGCAGGGAGCTGGGAAGCATAAGCTACAGAAACAAGAAAGACATCTCCACCCAGACTGGATTCCCTAGGCTTCCGGGAACCATCGCACAGAAGTGACAGAACAGGAAGAGTGCTTGAGGACAGGCAGTGTGAAATCGGCAGAGCAAGGCAGGAAGATGGCTTTGAGGACGGAAGGGCTTGAGGCAGAAAACAGTTTGCAAACTGTTGAAAATGTCTTGGGGAGAGGTAATTAATTCTGTTCAGCTGTGAGCTGGTGCTCTTAAGTACACATTTGGAATGATGGGACTTAACAGCTCTGATGCAGCTTTCCAGAATAAAGGTAAAATCAGTCATTTCACAGCAAAACCAAAACAGAATGTAGTCACCTAATTTACCTCTAGGCTCCGACTTTTGTCCCTGCCCCAAGCACCGCTCCTCTTCAATAACCTCCCCCCCTCCTCCCGGGTATGCCCAGGCTCCTCCCTCTTTGGGGAAAGAGCCCGTGGTAGTCATCAGTTAACCTGGTGTGAGTCCCATGCATGCCCACATGCTTGCACATGTACTAAAACATCTACTGGGCTTCTCTTTTCAATTTTTTTTCCACCCATTGGATTGATCAGACACCATATCTGATCAAACATAAGCAGAAGAATAAACATTTTCCAACACCTGAGTTGAGTCTATAGCTGCACAAGCCCAGTAGCCACTTCTTACATCTCTTTACCACTTTTTTCTGGGATTTGTGAGATACTAAGCTTAATAAGTCGAAAGAACTGGTTTTGAGTCTCAGACACGTGGCCTTGGACAAAACACTTCCCCTGCCTATGAGCTTCAGTTCTCTGATCTGTAATCTCAAACCTCATTTAGATGATTTCAGAGGCCCTTCCTTTCCTGACAATCCATTCTCACAACCCCAAAGCCTTTCTCTGTCCCCTGCAGAGGAGGATTGGGGCGTGTGGCTGATGAAGACTAAGGGACAGTCGTGGTGACCTTCCCACTTCCCCCACTGGCCTCCCAAGGCCCCTGCCAGAGAAATGCAGGCAGGAAGGATCATCTCCAGCATACATCAGTCCCCTAGGGGACCTACTGGGATTAGCTGAGTCACTGTCTCAGCTGATGAATATTGTCATGAACTGTGAGAACTGCTAGGAAGCTGAGAGCAGAGGAAGATGGTGGTAAACAGCATGAAGCCTCCCTTGGTAGAGGTTTCAGCAAACCTGATCCCAAGACTTTGGAGCTAGAAACGTAGCCTTGCTGCCTGGCCCAGTGGCATCCTAAGGCTCCAGCCCCTACCACCAGCCCAAGTCCCCACCCCATGGGCCTGAGAGTCCACCAGAAAGGGGGCTGTCTGCAGTGAGGAGAGGGTTTTCTCTACCAGCCCACCTGAACTTCACTTGGCTGCTATTCTTTTTGAGCTTTTCAGAAGTGAAAAAAGAGATAGGGCCAAGGGGGACATGGTGGGTTCTGGAACCCTTCTGTTTGCTCAGGGGTGTCGAAGGAGGTCCAAGATGACTTTGGGTTTGAGAGTGAA
Organism: Neotragus pygmaeus; assembly: GCA_006410875.1. Lineage (NCBI taxonomy): Eukaryota > Metazoa > Chordata > Mammalia > Artiodactyla > Bovidae > Neotragus > Neotragus pygmaeus. The sequence goes on along the minus strand of SJYV01044810.1, from coordinate 3,762 downwards.
GTGCCAGCTCCAAGCTGGATTCCTGACGAATGTGGCCCAGATGTTTCTGAGAGATTTATTCGTGTTAACGGAAAGTGGCTGAGCTAATAACCTCGCAAGGTGCTCCTGTAGGGAGCACTGAGGTCTGCTCTGCTTCTCTGCTCCTTGTATTTGATTGTGGCTTTCTTTTAGGGGCGAAAAGAAAGAAACTGGATGTAGGACAAAACCCAAGTAACAACTTTGTCCGTTTGACAACGAATGCCCAGAAATAGATTTTTTTGGACCTGATTTCTATCCATTACTGAACTTTCACTGAGGTCCAACCACTTCTCATTTAATCATTATGTCTTTAATCCTCTAAGGAGAAGACCAAGGCTCAGAGAGTTGATATGTCTGCCCAGAGTCACACAGCCAGTGAAACTGCAAGGTTGAAGAATCAAACCCCAAGTATGAGCCTCTGAATCAAAAATCTTTCCACTTGGACTTCCACTTTCCAATTGGACTTGGAGCTAGAAGACTTGGGTCCAGTGGGTAAGAATCTGCCACGAATGCAAGGGACACAGGTTCAATCCCTGGTCTCAGAAAACTCCACATGCCATGGAGCAGCTACACCTGAGAGCCACAGCTACTGAGCCTGCACACTCTAGAGCCCATTCTCTGCAATAAGTGAAGTCACTGCAATGAGAAGGTGGCACCCCACAACTAGAGAGTAGCCCCAGCTAGCCACAACAAAAGAAAGCCCTAGTACAGCAACGAAGACCCAGCACAGCCAAAGATAAACAATAAATAAACAAATAAAAATCTTCCCACTACAGTACTTTGGGGAAATGACAAGGGCACCCAAGGATTAAAAGGGATCTTGGGTTGGGGGAAGGAAGGAGTCTTCTGATTGATCTGTCTGCTTTTTGCAAGGACCCAAATTGTGCCCTAAACTCAGAGGCTCTAGCGAGTTTCCTTTTCTATAAAGGAAAAGCATTGCTCTTTAGCATTCTGGCTCCCCAACACCTCCTGGGTAATGAGTAATTGCACTGTTGTCCAACGCCAAACTCATGACAACGTGCAAAGAGCTTTGAAGCAGACAGAACTGGGTCCAAATCTAAGCATCACCCCTGACAATCTGAGGACTTTGAGCTAGTAAGCTATTTAAGCTCTTACTTCACTGTCAGCCAGGAGACTCTCCAGCTCTGTCCCTGTAACTGTAGTCACAGCCCATCGAAGGGGTGCTGTGAGGACAGTTTCAGCCCAGCATTTGGCACAGGATCTCAGTAGATGGTGGTTATTATAGTTTAACTATGTAAATCAGTGAATAGTGAATGTATGCCCTACCCCTCCCTGCTGCTAAGAGAGACTTGGTGATCACCAAGTTTAAATATAAGGCACATAAAGGACCTCTCTAGTGGCCCAGTGGCTAAGACTCTGAGCTCCCAATGCAGGAGACCCAGGTTCAATTCCTGGTCGGGGAACTAGACCCCACATGATGCAACTGAGAGTCTGCATGCCACAGCTAAGCCCAGGCACAGTCAAATATGTACATATTTTTAAAGAAAAGAAAAGGCACAGACATCTCCTCCCTGGTGGGGCCTGTCCCTGGTGTGCTTGTCCTGTGCAAGGGAACTGGGCACCTCGTACTTGGGGGAATAAGCAAATAACTTTATGGGAACTGGAAAGTGGTTGGAGAGGAAGCATGCTTGCCATGACTTTCATATTCTCCTGTTTCCACATGATGAGGTCACAGAACTAGCTGGGATCCAGTAAGATCTTCTTGTTTAGAATCTATGTTCAAGGAGATGAGACCTAAGCTATCTCTAGTGATCAATTGTTACATACCTGCCACGTGTCAGGCCCTGGGCTGAGAGAGAATCTCAAACCCTCAGGATGGGGAAAAGAACATGGGCTTTGGAGTCAGGGGGAGATTGATTGAAATCCTGGGTCAATATTTTCTCTGTATGTGATCTTGAGCAAGTTGTTCTTCCTCTCAGAATTTCTGTAGCAGGAAAATGACATCCTATGAACTATTTCAATCAGATCAAATACTTATAGCACCTAGGACACTCTTTGGCACAGATGAGAGTCACAAGGAGTGTTAATTCTCCTTTTTATTCACTCTGCAAAGCTGTTATCCTCCTACTTTGCAGGTGAGAATGTTGAGAACTCTGGGGACTTGCCCAAAATCACAGAGAGAAGGTGCAGAAACGGAATTAACCCACTTCTCTTGCATCCAGTCGATTTCTGTTCCAAGGTGCAATAAAGCTTCGCTAAGCACTTAACTGGGGCTTCCCAGGTGGCGCTAGTGGTAAAGAACCTGCCTGCCAATGCAAGAGACTTATATTTCATGCAATAGGGGAGATGCTGGGCACTTCTAGAAGATCCAGGATCCCAAGGGGCTCACATTTCAGTAGGAGAAACATTTCCTTGGCAGATATTCATCTACAATGCATTTTTAGAACTATGGTTAGATGGTAGAAATGCAGTGGTGGGCCTGAGAAGCATGGCTTTGTCCTCACGGAGCACAGAGTATCAAGGACAGACGTGACATGTGTAATGAATGAGAGGTGGGAAGTGTCTCTATAGCATTTCCATCCTGCAGCACAAGGACTCACAAAGGATGCAGCACCTCAGAACTGCTCATGTCAGTCAGGGAGGGAGCAGGAATTTCCAGGACTGGGCTAAGAGCTTGAGGAAAGAGACCGTGGAGCCTCTGAAGAACTGGAAGAAGTTAACTGTGGATGGAATAGCAGGTGGAAGGGGCAGTGGTCTTAGGTAAGACAGGACAATTGGGGCTGGGTCAGAGAGAGCCTTGCAGGACTGGTTGAAGAGTCTGGATGACTTTCTAGGTGGCGCTAGTGGTAAAGAATCCACCTGCCAATGCAGGAGATGCAAGAGATGCAGGTTTGATCCCTGGGTTGGAAAGATTCCCTGAAACAGGAAATGGCAACCTACTCCAGTATTCTTGCCTGGAAAATTCCACAGACAGAGGAGCCTGGCGGCCTGCAGTCCATGGGGCTACAAAGAGTCAGACATGCCTAAGCGACTAAACCACCACTACCAGTGTAAAACCTTCAAAGTATTTTAAGCAAAGGAGTAAGGTTCACATTTCAGAAAGATTGGTTGCAGTTTGAAAAAAGGATTTGAATGAGAGACACAAAAGCAATCACTGGTAAAGTAAGGCAAATGATGTGATTGCCTGGGAGGTGGGAGGCTATTCAAAATATTTAGCAATAGGTATCAAATGGCCATCAACCAAATAGAATGGAAGGTCACTGAAGAAAGTCATGCCATGTCCAGCACCATCTCTAAGGGTCCTAGTAAAGGGCTGGGCTGCTGGGTGTCAAGAAGGGAGCATTCAGGGGACAGGCCTTTGACGAGGACATTGGCTCCTGACCCACTGACCTAGATTTTTTTCATTATTTCAGCCATTGTGGATGTCAGCTGGGGTGAGGGTAAAAGCCAAGTGTTTCCAGAATCTGGAAGACTCAACAGGGTCCACACATTTCACCTGTGAGCTGGTAACCAAGGAAAGGACTTTCCCATGCTCCTGATCTGAACATCTTGAATCTGGGAATTCCCGGTGAGAAAAGTATGAGTTCGGAGAAGGAGTGTCATATAGAAGAATGGGGACACTGCCGCTTTAAGAGATGGGGTCTCATTGTGAACGTATGGCAACCACAGCTGGAGAGCCTGTTCAAAACCACCCGCTGTGGCCAACCAGACTTTGTCTTGGATTCACCCAGACAACTCCCCCTCCTGAGATCTTGGTGTCCTGCCCTTTGTCCTGACCCTAAT
>SJYV01044806.1:0-10271 GCA_006410875.1 Neotragus pygmaeus | reverse complement strand
GGGGGATGCTCTTCTCCAAACTTCCAGCCGCCCCAGCCTCCTCTGGAGGATGCTGGGGGACCTGGAAACAGAGGCAGGCCAGAGCCCGCTGGGCTGCATCCATGTAAATACTATATCGATATTCTCAGAACAAAATTACTTTTTTATACAGTGTTGTCTCAGTCTGTTTATACTAAATGTGTACTACGTGTGACTTAGGGGATAATGCATAGCCATTTTTTTAATATGCTCTGTATGTAAATGCTCAGTATGTATCATTTCACATATGACCTCTATTTGTCATTGGGAAAATTCCCAACAGTGTTTTTTGTCCAGTGGGATCTTGTAGCATTTTGGCCTTGGTCCGCAGTCAGCCCTGGAAAGCAGGGACAAGAACGTGTCGCGTGTATGGTCATCTCCTATCCAGAAACTAAGCCCCACGTCCAGGTGTTCGTGAAGAGGACTCCGGGGCATCGGCACAGAAGAACAGCGTTGGCCCTGGCTCGGGGCCCAGTGACTCTCTGTCTAGGCACAGTCAGAACAGCCGTGCTCATCTAGACTTCAGAGTGACCGCAGACTAGATGCTGTGGGTGAGAAGCAGAAAAAGGGTTGATTCTGGGCTGGCCCAGAAGCAGCAGCGAAGAACGGCCAGTGACAGAGTGAAATTAATGGAGGAAAGAAGAACTCCAGAGAGCGCGCCAGAGCTGAAAAAGCGCAGCCAAAGGGGGACCTCGGGGAGCGTGAACAGCCCAGACAGGGAGGAAGGGCCACGGTCTGAGTCTTCAGGGGATGCTTAGGTCACGCTGCCCATGTTCTCTGCTCTGCTTGGGAATAAAATGAAGGGGGAGTCTGTTGTGAAGATTCCCACGTGGAAGGATAGGCATGCTGTCTGTGCCTGACAGTGCCAGAAAGATGCGTTACCCCCGTCGCGCCGAAGCTGTTTCATCATCTACGGCTCCGGCTGAAGGGACAGAGGGAAGCATCTGACCCACCAGGGACCAGAGATCGGGGGTCCAAGACAGAGAGGAGGGATCATCCACAGAGCTCAGCCAGTCTGGAGGGCTCTCTCCTCCTCCTGGAAGGGACTTTGGAGAGAGCTGGGTCCTCTGGGCCACGAATGTCCCAACAGGTGCCCATAAGGGACCCAGGGTCCAGATGCCCCAAACCAGGCCCTCTCTGTGAGGGCTTGGGAGCTGGGCCCATGAGCCACCAGGGCCTTGAGGCGGGAAATATTGAATTGGCCAAAAAGTTCACTCGGGTTGTCTGTACCATCTAATGGACAAACCCGAACGAACTTTTGGGCCAACCCAATACATCCCTTCCTCCCCCAGGGAGTTCTGGAACGGTTCCTAAGTGTTTCATCACTGGATCCTATTTTCCCCAAATCAACACTAAAGTTTCCTTTTTAAAAACTGCTTAGTGCCCACTCTTTACCGATTGATTTTGTCTGTTCAGCTACGCATCGGAGACCAAGAGGGGATTCCTCAGGCCTTTGAAATCAGTGTCACAGACCCAGAAAGGCCTTTAAACAAAGGGGAAGCTGAAGACCCCGGAGGGTCCAGGCCCCCAGCACTGTGTCCCTCCCCAACACTGCCCTCTGGGCCTCATAGGCCCAGCCTGCTCAGGCACAGTGACCCAGGCTCCCTGTAACTGGGAAGAGCTGGACACTCACGGGGCAGGAAAGCAGGGTCGCAGAGAGGAGACCTCCAGGCCGATGTAGAAAGCGAGCTTTCCTCCAGATATTCAGAGGCCAAGCCACAAGGCCATACTCCACGGGTGACGGCTTTCCTGGAAAACCCGGGGCTGCATGAACCAAGACCTCGGGCCCAGGCGGCTGAGCCCAGACGCTCACTGGGTTGAGTTGGTCCAGCCTGAGAAGGTCAGCGCTGTGGCGGGGCCTCTGNCCACAAGGCCATACTCCACGGGTGACGGCTTTCCTGGAAAACCCGGGGCTGCGTGAACCAAGACCTCGGGCCCAGGCGGCTGAGCCCAGACGCTCACTGGGTTGAGTTGGTCCAGCCTGAGAAGGTCAGCGCTGTGGCGGGGCCTCTGAACATCTCCAGGCAGGCGGAGGCCCAGAGAGGGGAAGTAACTTACCCAGAGCCACACAGCGGCGGCGGCGAAGGCCAGAGCCAGTCCTGGTCGTGCTGCCTCCGGGTGGTGCCTGGCGCACTCTCGCGCCCACCAAATCTGTAACTTCAAACAGGCTCGAGTGACGTTGAATTCAGTTGGGTCACGTGTCCTACGTTTCAGGGAGGGAGAATCTGTAATGTGTGGCTGGCAGGAGGAAACGAAAGTATATTTTTTAAACGTTGATACCATAGAGCCTGTTTGCATAACTTTTAAAAAAGAGAGAGAGAATTACTATTTTCATTACTTTCGTATAAAGACAGTTGTGATATGACATAACCACTGTGTACTGGCACTTCCCAAGTGTCGTCTCTTTTGCTTAAAAGTAGGTGCGGATAATTATGAATTTTATGATTTTCTAGCTTCCTGAGGACCAACCTCAAGAGCTTTCATGTGCCTTTTGGGAAGGGTGTCACGGGGGGACCGTCGTGCGTTTATTTCTGTCTGTCCCCTGGAGGGTGAGAGGTGGTGAGACGTGTCAAGGTCACTGCCCAGCCCAGTGGTGTGTGTCTGTGTGTGTCTGTGTGTGTGTGTGCATGTGCAGTGTGTGTAAGAGGAGAGACAGGGAGAGAGGAAGGGAGAGAGAGAGAGAGACAAGGTGATGGGGTGGGGTGGGAGACGAGGAAGATGAAGNTCCCTCCTTGGCTGTCTCTCCACCCCCTGACGCGGGGCTCCCTGCCCCCAGGGTGGCCTTGTCTGGGCGGTGCGGGTGGGGTGGGAAGGGGAGGGGGCCCTGCCTGCTCCCTGAATCTGTGGCTTCCCTGAGGGTCTGTTATCTGTGTGTCCCCCTAGGGGCAGCACAGTGACCTCCAGCAAGCCTCTCACATCCCTGGCCCAGTCAGGACTGCGCCCTAATTCCTTCTCTCGTGGGAACTCAGCTACTGGAGTCGGGGCTCCACCTGTTCCTCTTACTCCAATAGGATTGTCACCCATCTGGGTCCCCAACAGAGGAGAGGGGATGAGGCTGTGAGCGGTGGGCGCAGGTTCAGCATGAAATACATGGGCATCTACCCCCATGGCTGCATCCACGGCAGACATCAATAATCGACCACCAAGCCCTTCCCCTCCCCAAAGACCTCAAAGGACTTCACAGTCCTTCTCAAAACCAGTCCAGGCAGTTGTTGCCACTCACTCACATTTGTCATGTGAGAAAAACCCGTTTGACATCCTTGTACCCGATCCTAGTCCCCTCAGAAAACTCTCAATTCTGGCCTCCTTTTAAATTTAAAAATTAGGGTATCCCCAATCACTTCCCTTTAGTTTAGCCCCTAGGGGAGACAAACTAACCCCAGAAGGCAGGTAATGGGCTGAATTATCACACAGGACTTTTCGGAAAAGGAGATGGAGTAAGAAATGCTAAATTGCCAGTGTATGTATAGACTGTCTTGGTCCAACTTTTTGCCCATTTTACAGATGAGAAAACTGAGGTCCTGAGAGCTCCTCCTCACCCAGTGAATTCAGAGGATTTGTTCAGGAGGTGGGGGTAGATCTTTGCACCCACAGGGTGACAGAGTGACCCTGCCCAGTGCTGAGCAAGGTGGAGCTAGAGCTCTGGTGTTAAGAGCTTGTGACCTTCAGTGAGTCCCCTGCCACCTCCCAGCAGTCCCTGGTAAAAAAGGAAATTAACCCCAGAACATCCCATCCCTACCTGCAATGTTAGATATTCTGGGAAGATGATGGTGGGCTTCTGTCTTGAGGCAGAATCTTTAGAGTCAGCCACAAAATGTCAGAACCTCCTCTTCTACCAAATTGGACTTAAATCAGGGGATATTGCTTATCCTTCATCCTGATAAGAGGAGGGCAGCTGTTGGCATCATTTCCTCACTTCAGGGATGTCAGAAACAAGGTTCTGTGGCTCTCTTTTCTTTCCCTTATGATTACATCATGGCCCAAGATGCTTGCTCTATCTCCAGATTTTTCGTCTGGATTCCAGTTGGAAGAAGGGGAATGAGCTGGCTAGAAAATTTTCAGGAGCTTTCCCAGAAGCCCCATCCAGACACGACTGTTATATCTCACAGGTCAGAACCATGTGACATGGTGCCTTGACATCTGCAAAGAGTCTGGAAATACATCCCTCCAACAAAATGGGCATCTGTTAGCCAGAAGGAAGGGTTGAGTGGATTGGGGTATCACGTAGGTGTCTCTGCCCTAGTCATCTTGACCCTCTGCGTCTTGGTTTCATACTCTGTCAGCAGAACTCAGGGGCATTCATCATTGAGGGGTGAGAATGACCTTACCAACACTGCCCCCCACCTGCCTTCCCAGGTGACGGGGGTCCCTGAGTCCTTCGAGTCCCTCCCCCTTTGCAAGGCATCATGGCTTTTCCCTCCATACTCAGGACACTTCTAGACCCACTTTCTTGCAAATAAATCAAGTGCCCTTCTTGACCAGAGTGTGTGCAAAGGCAGTCCCCCAACCCCCCACCCCATCCTGTCTGTGTAGACCCAGGGATAAGCTTTTAACACTTTTGTGTTTGAATTCAGCCCAGGAAATTAATAGTTGCTTTAATTTCTCCTGGAACATGAGTTACTCCTGGGCACAGATCCTGGAAAGAGAAGCTTTCTGAGCTTTTCCAGGCTTCCCCCTACCCATTTTCCAGCTAAGCCCCCAGAAGAGAACTTGGGAGGACACACAGCCCAGGTGGCTCCCAGCATCCGCCTGATGGAGCCCACGGCACCTCCAGCAGAGGGGCAGATTCAAAAGACTTAGACCATCACTTCCCAGTTTCAATTATAAGAGAAAGGCCTCCTGTTTGTCAGAGCAAGAAAAAGTGGAAATCATTTTTTTAGAAAAAGAAATTAAAAAGACAAAAGCTCACCATCTAAAAATAGATCTTCAGGCAGAGCACCCAGAGCCTCTGAGAATAGTCAGCCGCTTCAGCATCCTTCAGTGCCGGCCTTTGGGTTGTCACGGTAACAGGACAGCTGCTTACAGGTCGGTACCCAAGCACCTTGTCCAGACGGGGGCCAGGAATCCTACAGAGGGACCTAAGTTTTCCCAGAAGGCCCTAGGCTTCCCTTCAGGAAAGTTTACTTTTAAGCTCGGCCACCATAGCTCAGGGAGGCAGCCCTTCTTCCTGTTCTGATGGAAATGAGAGGGAAGAAACAAACAGGATCTGCAAGTGGACCCTGACTTCTTCCAAAAGCCCATGGCATGAAGTCCTGGTCTTGTTCTTAGATGATGAAACCAGAGCACGGAGAGGGTTAGCAGCCTTTCTAAAAGCAACCAGCTCGTGGGCGAGTGGGCGAGTTGGGACCCTCCAGCCTCAACTGCTTTTCTTTCCTTGGCAGGCCTGGGTTGCTGCTGCTTTGACAGCCAGTTAGCTAGTTGAAGGGCTTCCCAGGTGGCTCAGTGGTAATGAATCCCTCCGCCAATGCAGGAGACGCAGGTTCAATCCCTGGGTTGGGAAGATCCCCTGAGAAGACAATGGCAGCCCACTTCAGTATTCTTGCCTGGGAATCCCCATGGACGGAGGAGCCTGGTGGGCCACAGTCCATGGGGTCGCCAANTCTTCTACCAAATTGGACTTAAATCAGGGGATATTGCTTATCCTTCATCCTGATAAGAGGAGGGCAGCTGTTGGCATCATTTCCTCACTTCAGGGATGTCAGAAACAAGGTTCTGTGGCTCTCTTTTCTTTCCCTTATGATTACATCATGGCCCAAGATGCTTGCTCTATCTCCAGATTTTTCGTCTGGATTCCAGTTGGAAGAAGGGGAATGAGCTGGCTAGAAAATTTTCAGGAGCTTTCCCAGAAGCCCCATCCAGACACGACTGTTATATCTCACAGGTCAGAACCATGTGACATGGTGCCTTGACATCTGCAAAGAGTCTGGAAATACATCCCTCCAACAAAATGGGCATCTGTTAGCCAGAAGGAAGGGTTGAGTGGATTGGGGTATCACGTAGGTGTCTCTGCCCTAGTCATCTTGACCCTCTGCGTCTTGGTTTCATACTCTGTCAGCAGAACTCAGGGGCATTCATCATTGAGGGGTGAGAATGACCTTACCAACACTGTCCCCCACCTGCCTCCCCAGGTGACGGGGGTCCCTGAGTCCTTCGAGTCCCTCCCCCTTTGCAAGGCATCATGGCTTTTCCCTCCATACTCAGGACACTTCTAGACCCACTTTCTTGCAAATAAATCAAGTGCCCTTCTTGACCAGAGTGTGTGCAAAGGCAGTCCCCCAACCCCCCACCCCATCCTGTCTGTGTAGACCCAGGGATAAGCTTTTAACAGTTTTGTGTTTGAATTCAGCCCAGGAAATTAATAGTTGCTTTAATTTCTCCTGGAACATGAGTTACTCCTGGGCACAGATCCTGGAAAGAGAAGCTTTCTGAGCTTTTCCAGGCTTCCCCCTACCCATTTTCCAGCTAAGCCCCCAGAAGAGAACTTGGGAGGACACACAGCCCAGGTGGCTCCCAGCATCCGCCTGATGGAGCCCACGGCACCTCCAGCAGAGGGGCAGATTCAAAAGACTTAGACCATCACTTCCCAGTTTCAATTATAAGAGAAAGGCCTCCTGTTTGTCAGAGCAAGAAAAAGTGGAAATCATTTTTTTAGAAAAAGAAATTAAAAAGACAAAAGCTCACCATCTAAAAATAGATCTTCAGGCAGAGCACCCAGAGCCTCTAAGAATAGTCAGCCGCTTCAGCATCCTTCAGTGCCGGCCTTTGGGTTGTCACGGTAACAGGACAGCTGCTTACAGGTCGGTACCCAAGCACCTTGTCCAGACGGGGGCCAGGAATCCTACAGAGGGACCTAAGTTTTCCCAGAAGGCCCTAGGCTTCCCTTCAGGAAAGTTTACTTTTAAGCTCGGCCACCATAGCTCAGGGAGGCAGCCCTTCTTCCTGTTCTGATGGAAATGAGAGGGAAGAAACAAACAGGATCTGCAAGTGGACCCTGACTTCTTCCAAAAGCCCATGGCATGAAGTCCTGGTCTTGTTCTTAGATGATGAAACCAGAGCACGGAGAGGGTTAGCAGCCTTTCTAAAAGCAACCAGCTCGTGGGCGAGTGGGCGAGTTGGGACCCTCCAGCCTCAACTGCTTTTCTTTCCTTGGCAGGCCTGGGTTGCTGCTGCTTTGACAGCCAGTTAGCTAGTTGAAGGGCTTCCCAGGTGGCTCAGTGGTAATGAATCCCTCCGCCAATGCAGGAGACGCAGGTTCAATCCCTGGGTTGGGAAGATCCCCTGAGAAGACAATGGCAACCCACTTCAGTATTCTTGCCTGGGAATCCCCATGGACGGAGGAGCCTGGTGGGCCACAGTCCATGGGGTCGCCAAGAGTCTGATGCGACTGAGCATGTGTTCACGGCGGCTAGTTGAGGGCAATGTCCCAGAGCAGGACTTCTTTCCGATGCCCACTCCCCTGGGGAGCTGGCAACACCAGGGTGACGTGCCAGGAAACGGAGGCAGGGTGCTTCCCTCCCCTGGAAAAATAGACACGGACCACCTCTGCAGGGCAGCTGGAGGGCAGGGTCGGCTTTGGGCTGCGGCTGCCTGTAGGGCGGTTCTGATCCCTTCTACTGGAGGGAAGAAAGAGGCGTTTTCTCTGCAGAAACAGTGGCCTTGCATGTTCTCGAAGTTTCATGGGTGAGGAAGAAATGGACAGAGAAGTTCTGTGTGAACGTGGTGTGTGTGTGTACACGTGTGTGTGAGAGGCGGGAATGGGTGTGTTCTACACACTCCTCTCCACCCAGAAGCACAGAGGCGCAGCCCTGTTTTCTGCCCTGGGCTTGCGGACAATAGGTCCACCAGCCCGTGGTCTCTGGGACCCTCAGGACGACCACGCTGGACCCAGGACGTGTCCCCCGATTGCAGCATTTTATGCCTGTTGAGGGGAGCCACCGGCTGGTCTCCACACAAAAGGGAGGGCAGCTGACCCCCGAGGTCTCTGCCTTCTGAAAAGCTCCCTGAGGCTGGTTTGGAAACATGCATCCTCTTTTTACTGGGCTGGCACACAACCTGCTCAGAGAGGAGGACTCCATTCACGGGGTCCTAGTTTGCCCATTTCTATCTTACTCTGTGTGTCTCTGTGTCTGTTAGAAACCCGTGATGTTCAGAGAGGCTAAAAAACAACAACAGGAGATAATCACCGAACAGCTCGAGAATGCTGGCTTCTGTCCATTTTTCTGCTCTCAACCACTATTTCTTAAAGCATTTATGATCTCAATGTATGTAGATGAGGAATGACTAACTGTGTTCACTTTTCAATTATGTTTGATTTTGTAGGGCTCTTCTGAGGAAGGATCAGCTTTGATTCTTTTCATTTGCTTGTGTATATTCATTCCATGTTTTCTTCCAGGAAAGGTTTAAGGCAAGATTTGAGTGTATACATGGTTAACACGGTCATTGTAGGGCTAGAAATAACCTATTTATTGAACAGACAATCTATTTTTAACCAATAAATAGACTGGCTAATTTTTTTTAAAAATGTATCCGGGATCCAAAGGAAGGAAGGAAGAAACCAGTGGCTGTTCATAGAGTATGTTGAGCACCTAAGATGACAGAAGCAGGAAAAATGGCAAGTTTTTAGTATGAGCTTTAGAGGTATCACTATTCCCCACCCGCCCATTTCAAGTCCAGAAGACCAACCCTCTCATCCAAAAATACATGAGCCTGGTAGATTTGTTAGTTTCTCTTGTCCCCCTCTCCCAAGTCAGGGCTTGGGAACCAGAGGGTCCCACACCTCCCCAAAACCCGAAGTGGAGGCATCGCCACCTTCCTGCTGTCTGTCTACCATCAGTCAAATCCACAGAGGCAAAAAGCAGCCCATCCTTGCCCTTGAAAGCCGGTGACACTACTGACCAGCTATTCATGTGGCTGGACTGGTCTGGTTAAGGCTGGGTGAGCCAGGTGAGGGCACGGTCAGGGTGTGTGTGTGTGTGTAGATGCTACGTCCGTGGGTTTTGGTGTCAAAAGCAAATTAATTTTTTATCATTGTTTAAAATGTCCTACTGTGTAATCAGACAGTAGGCACAGGGACCGTATTCACTCTTGTCCTATTATTTGTGCTGGTGAAACACGCATTTGTAACAAATTAAGCTTTCTGGGAAGGCAAGCAGAGGCGGGGCCCAGTGACTGCCTTGGAACATGTGTGTCTTATCTCGGTTCATATCAAGTCCAAAGGCTGCCAAGAGCCTCCCCTGCCTTCCCTGCTGGGGACCAAGAGGGACTCCAGGGCCCTTGGAATTTCTCCTCTGTGCTCTGTTTTAAAGTCGCGTGAAGCTTCCGTCCCCTTCCTGTGGTTCAAGCTGGAAATGGCCGTGTTCTCAAAGACGGCTCGACGTTTTGGCGGTTGCTTTATGTTCCCTACAATGTATATCTGCCTTATGTTTGGAAATAAAAATCTCTATTTTGGCCTATGAAGCCTTATGTGGTTTGCAAGTTTTTCTGAGATTAAGGGGTGTGTCTGAAGAGGTTAGAAGGAGAAAGACGCCGTGCGAAGATGCCGTGCGGCCGAGGCTGACTGAGGGATGAACCCTGATTTCCGGGCAGAACGGGGGCCCGGTTTATGCAGGGGTTGGGGTCAAGGCAGTAGCGCCTCTCAGTCCAGTGTGAGCATCGCATCAGCTGGGAAGCACCTTCTAAAGCTCTGCCTGCATCTTCCCAGACATCCTGGGTCACGGGGTCAGGGATGGGGACAGGCCAAGCAAACTTTAGAAATTCCAAAATGCACGCTGACTAGAGAAGGGGCCCCACACAGATCAGGCACAAGGAGCCAACAGAAGGCTTCTTCTAACACTGCTCCCAACGCTCTGGATCAGAGCCCCATTGTGAGGGTTTGTTTAACAAACAGTTCTTAGGCTCCGGAATCTGGTTTCCTAACCCACAGTGCATCGGAAGCTGCAAGCAGAGGACACATTTTTAGAATCAAGAGAAGGGCAATCTTGAGCCCAGGTTCCAGGAAAAGTCTTAAGAAACCAGCAAGGAAAGCCAGTTAATGAAGGCTCCTAATTTAGGGCCCCAGCTTGCCAAGAAATGGGAAAGTTACGTTCAGAATCTGCTGACAAAGGCAGAGATGTGTGTTACTTCAATCTGGAACATGTTCCAGGAGAGGATTTAAAACAGGAAGGCTAGGACTTCCCCTGGTGGCCCAGTGGTTAAGAATCTGCCTTCCAATGCCAAGAACGCAGGTTCTGTCCCCGCATGTCGCGGGGCAACTA
>SJYV01044802.1:0-11127 GCA_006410875.1 Neotragus pygmaeus | reverse complement strand
AGCCAACTATTTCACTCTCCACTTTCACTTTCATCAAGAGGCTTTTTAGTTCCTCTTCACTTTCTGCCACAGGGTGGTGTCATCTGCATGTCTGAGGTTATTGATATTTCTCCTGGCAATCTTGATTCCAGCTTGGAATCAAGTTGGTCTTAGAAGTACTTTAAAAACTTCGTGGAAATTAAGCCTGTTTTCTAAGTAGAAATGAATTTTATCAGTTTCAGTATTGTTGCTTTGTCCTTAACATTTTTAAAATGTGATTTTTTTTTTTCTCTTTCCTTGATCTAAACTATTTTAGCCCCATTTTTCTTTCACATGTTTCCAAAGTACTGGTAGTATAGCAGAGGGTAGACTGGCTCTGACAAGATAAGTGTCATTCAAATAACAAACCTATTGTCAAAGTAGCAGCAACTGGTAAAGTACTTCATGAACAGTCTTCGCTTACCGTGGAGACAGTTTTTAAAAATAACTGACCCCTTACTATCAGAATACAGTTTTCTTTCGATTCATAATTTAAATATTTTTACTTCATTAATTTTGCATAGTAGGTTATTATTGCTCTATGCTCAGATGAAGTAGCAGTGCTACTTTTAATTAAGACAAATAGTAACAAGAGCACACTGTTTGCCTTTTGTCCCTGACCCATGACATTCTGGTATATTAAACTTCAGATTATTATTTACTGTTCAGATTATTTTTTACTTAGCTGTAATTTGTAAGTACATACCTTCTTTTATTTTCAAAAGTGTTGAAATAAATATGAAATGGCTTCCTATAAGACTTAAGAAAAATTACCTCCCAAATACGTATTTCCTGTTTTGCTGTTAAATGTGAAATTGTAAACCTTACTTCTGCTATGTAATTTGCAGTCTAACATTTTAAAAAGTAATCTGCCTTTCAGACCATTTTAAGTGTTTTGCATTTTTTTTTGTATGGTTGTTGATTCATTATGATTGTTGTGACTTCTTAGTTCTTGATTTGATTTGAATTGCTTCTAATAATAAAAGACTCTGAGCAAAGATTCAGGAATTCCATCTTGCTATTTTATAAAAGTGTAGTCTAGACCGTAATAATTAAAAAAGTCTGTCTCCACAGTTTTAGCTGCTAACATTTTAATTTACTATTAAAGTGTCCGGTTTAAAAAATAATGGAGGAACTGGAATAGATTTGATGTTTGGCTAAGAGAAATGTGAAGTGACAGTTATTAGAAAGGTCATTATTAAACTAAAAATTCACCACAGCTATCAAACCAATACTCAGTCAAATTATAGCATTTGGACTCAGTGTAGGGACTCTGAATTTGTTCATTGACAGCAGTTACAATAAAACAGTAAAGATAGTATTTTATATATATATATATTTTACCACAGTGATTTCAGGTAAACTAAAGTTATTTAGCTTGATGCCTTGTTAGGTTAAGGTTTAGGTGATGGTGCTTATTCAGGCTGCCTAACATGAATAAGTATCATTTCATGGTCTCTCGTGCAGTTACCAGATTGCCAGTATAAGTGTGCCTGTAGGTACAGCGTGAGGTTATTGTCCCATTTCTTCATACTTATTTCATCACAGATTTAAGTACGTTCATGCTCTATGGTAAACATGAAAAAATTAACTTACCACAAGTCATTTTGTCTGCATTTTTAAAATGGTTGGCTTAAATAAGTATATTAAAATAAATTTCCAAAAGAAAGTGCTTAAAAATCTCATGTACCATTGAAATGAATTTTTTTCTTTCTATTTAGGTTGTAATCCACTTCAAGTCTTTGTGAATAAATGGAAATAGATCTATGAGAAAGGTGGATTTGTGATTACTAACAGATACCCTGAAACTTAGCTTAGTAGCATGGCAGACATTCATCATCTCATGACATGTATCATTCCTGTGGGTCAGAAATTTGGAGCAGGTTAGCTATGTAGTCTCTCATGAGACTGTGGTCAAGTTGTTAGTCAGTGCTGCAGTCGAAAGGTTCCACTGGGGCGGTAGAATCGGCTTCCCTGTTCATTAACATACGGCTACTGGTGAGAGACCTCAGTCCACCCTGGGGGGCCCTCATTTCGCAGCCACATGGTACTGTCCATAAGGCTACTTGAGTATCCTTGAAGCATAGCAACTGATTTCTCTAGAATAAATGATTCCAGAAAAAGAATAAAGAGTATGCCATTATGTCTTTTATGACCTAGATGATATCTGACCTCAGAAGTCAGACACTGTCCCTTCTGCCATATTCTGATTGTTTAGAAGCAAGGCACTAAATTGAGCCTACTCTAAAGGGTAGGGAATTTGGCTCTGCCTTTTGAAGGGAAGACTGAAGAATTTGAAGACAGTCACCAGAGCCATGTACTGTAGGGAGTCTTCACAGCGTATGATAAATGTGGTACTCTTTCCTTGATAGAGCAGTTCTCAATTCTGATACTGTATCAGACTTGTGCAGCTTTTATAAAATAAATGAAGCAAAATTACAGATGGTTGATTCACTTGCAGTCAGATTTTCCTTAAGTGTTACTACTGTGCAACCAGAGTTGTCCACTGTCTTTAAGATGTGCTTTTTGATTCAGTGATGTGTTACTACTGTACTTCTGTAGAATTGTTACATTCCAGGTATGTACAGGAATTAAGACTTTTGGTATATGTTTTATAATTTTCTAGCTTTAATGTATATAGGTTCCTTATTAATACTCTTAGCATTTGAACTTTTAGTAGAACTTGTGGAATTATATTTTGTGTTTATTATTGTTAGAGTTAAGATTGCTAACAGTTTTACAATAAAGAGCAATAAAAATAAATTGAAGGATGTCATGTATCATTGTGTTGTTCGTTCGTTTAGTTGTGACCCCATGGGTTTTAGCATGCCAGGTTTCCCTTCCCTATCTTTCACTATCTCCCAGAGTCAGTAATGCCATCCAGCCCTCTAATCTTCTGTCGTCCCCTTCTCCTCTTGCCTTCAATCTTTCCCAGCATCAGGGTCTTTTCTAATGTATCATGTTTTTCCTCAAATGAACTAAGTTATCATCCCCCTCCCCCTTGTTTGTAGTCACTATCTCTCCCCACTGTAATTCTAATGTATTTGTCTTTTTTTTTTTAAGCCATGATTGGTAAGTTTTTTTGTGTCATCTGTCCTTTGAAAATCCAATTTACTGAACATTGTTTATGTTGCTGGCATGAAATTAACCCAAGCTAGGAAGTGAAATCTAACCTGGGGGTGGAGTGGGTTCTGAGTTGGGTTTTTGGTAAGTTGATGGGATAGAAAAATAGTAGAAAGTGATGCATATGGGGCTGAGGAGTTCAGAGGTTTATCGAAATATTGGACTCTGAGGGGAAGAGCACAGGAAGAAATAAAATAAGTTAGAGGAACTATGCCTTGGACAGCAGCTAAGTGTATAGGGAGGCATTGTAGGGGCTTTTGCTAGGATGGCTAAGTAAATTGGTGGCTGTAACTAGATGTTTGTAGCAGTAAGTGAATTGGAGGTCTGGTTTCTGGGTAGATTGCTATAAGAAACAATGCGGTTGGGGGCTGTAGTGTTGAGAGAGTAGACTTTAGAGTAAGAAGTTCAGGTTTAAATCTTGGTACTCTGTTACTAACATGTAGTCTGAAGTAGTTTACCTGGTTTTTCTCTGAGCCACTGTTTCATCAGTAAAGTGAGAGCTAAATACAGGGTGTAAAGTATGGAACATAGTTCATGGCTCAAATAAGGGTTTAGTAAATGTTAGTGCTTACTAGCTGTTGCTATGATTTTATTCACCCTAACTTGGAAAATGATTGTGAATTAAATAGGTAACAACTTTAGCTTAGTTGTAAAACAGTTATCTGCTTTTTAAAAATTTGATGGGCATGGTTTGGGCATCAGAAACTTTCCCTCCTGACCCTGTTTCATTTTCACTAACTTCCTACTCTCCATCCTGATCAACAGGCAAGCATAATTTATACTTATACACATTCCATTATTCAGACATAAGCCAATCCAAATATATTATCTCTCTGTTTATCCCCACACATGATAATATACTGTACAGATTTTTTCTATCTCGCTTTTTAAACGTAATAAATTGATAGGGAGGTATCTCTGTGACATGAAAACTCCCCCCCCATTCTTTTTTGTCCTTTTGTTGTATGCCATTCCCTTGTGTAGACTTAGTATATTTTCTTTTTCCAGTCCTCTGTAAATGGACAGTTGCAGATTTTTTATTTTATAATCAGTGTGACACTGAATACCTTGTACACAGTCATTTTGAACATGTAAGTATATCTGTAAAGTTAATTCACTGAAATAGAATTGCTGGGTCAGTTGCATTTGTGACCTTGATATGCCGTACTCTAGTATCTACTGAGTTCCTCTCAGCAGCCATAATGTGTGAAGACTGGTTGTTTTCCCCTTAGTCTTGCCTCTAGGATATATTTTCATATATTTAGATTTTCTCAACTTTGTAACAGAAAAATGATATTTCAGTAGTTTAAGTTTGAATTTCTCTTATGGATGGATGAGGTGGTATTTTTACTCATTTAAGAATTGTTTTTCTGTTTAGTATTTTGTTTGACTTTTAATCCTTCTTTACACTCCTGAGATTTTGCTTTTATTTGTATTAATATAATCAAATTATTCTTTCGCAATGCAGTTCAGAAAGTGTTCATTACTCCAGAGTTGTAAGATAACTTTTTCTTGTTTTCTTCTAATACTTGTAATGGTTTCATGTTTTTACTGTGGTATATGGAATAAATTATGGGTCCAATTTAATTTTTTAGAAAGATAACTGCCAAGTTTTCTGAGAGTCATTTATTTTGTAGTTCATCTCTTCTTCCTTGATTTGGATATCATCCTTGTAAAATCTGTATTTCTATGTGTATTTGGGTCTGTTTCTAAACTTTCTTTTGTTTCATTAAAATTGTATATTGTGTGGTATGTTTTCAAGTTTCCTTTTATTGTCCTCTTTTCCAGATATTGTTTGACAATTATTTACCTTGTTTGGGAGAGAATAGCCTCTTGGTATTTTTATTGGTACCACATTGCTTATTAGTTTTTGATGTTTTGGTATTGTCCATAATTTGTTGTAACTTCTCTTTTTTTTAAATAATAGAACTTTCTGAATCTTTAGTTCATGTATTAGTATATGTTTGGTAGGATACAGAATGATGACTACATGTAATGTGTAAACTGTATTAATATGAGAGAGAAAAACTTCTAGTTCATCATTGCTTCTGTGAATTAGATGATGCTTACATATATTAACTTGTTTAACTATCATGCTGACTTAGTTTGTAATTGGGACTTACAGAGTGTGCAGTTGTATTTATGGCTAAATTTCCTTCAACATTGCTCTTTTCTTCAGCTGTGATGCAGATCCATCAGCCCTGGCAAAGTATGTTCTCGCTTTGGTAAAGAAAGACAAAAGTGAAAAAGAGTTAAAGGCATTATGTATTGATCAACTGGATGTATTTCTTCAAAAAGGTAAGATCTTTGGTTTTAAAATATTGCTTTGATAACTTAAAACAAGATTCAGAGAGTATTAAAGGAGTTTGGTAAGAGACAGGCTGTAGCTGTAATAAAGTTGAACAGATAGTATAATTACTGGTTTTATTCATGGCTTATTTATAATGGAAATCTTTTTTTTTTTTTTTCCCGTTAACATCCTGTGTTCATTCTTAAAGAATGCTGTTAGTTTTCCTTAAAAGATTAAGAAAATGATTGAAAGATAGTACTGTTTAGGAACCTACTACTGATGTTGTCTAGCACAGTGCTGCTCAACTTTTTTCACTTTGCCGGGAACTAGGTAATGATAATATTTCTGTCTGGCACACTAGGCAGGGTACATGGAGACTAGTGCTGGCCGGTGGTGACTGACCCACAGGCTCTGGCCATTCATTCTAGCCCTCAGCATCCTGAGAATTGACTGAATCCGTATTACCAAGGGACTTGTACCATAGCCCACTGGTTGGGAAGCTGTTGGTCTTAGTATAATTTTTAGATTTGCAAAAATCAAGATATATTTCATCATACTGAACTCTGATGTGAAGAAGTGGAGAATAACTAGGAAATCTATTAATCTGTGCTGGGTTTTGTTTTAGAAACACAGATATTTGTGGAAAAACTTTTTGATGCTGTGAATACAAAGAGTTATCTACCTCCTCCAGAGCAGCCATCATCAGGAAGCTTAAAGGTAGAATTTTTTCAGCACCAAGAAAAAGATATTAAAAAAGAAGAGGTAAGAATTTGTGTTAAACTTTCAGGTTCTTTAAAAATGTATTTGGAGTAGTTAAATTGAGTTTTATTTTTTGTATTTGTGTTGGAGTCCTCAGGACCACCTCCAGGTTTGATTAACAGACTCAGGATATAGTCATTGTCATGGCTATATCTTACAGTGAAAGGATACAAAGCAAAATCTGCAAAGGGAAAAATGTGTATTATGCAAAGGCCGGGGTAGGAACAAATTTGGAGAGGTTTCTTCCACTGGAGTCAAAGAGGATGCACTTAATGCGTAGTGACAGCACGTGTGAACCAGGAAAGCTCTTTAGAGACACAGTGCCCAGGGTTTTTATTTAGGACTGGTTACATGGCCACCTTCAGCCTAGGATTTACAAAACTTCCAGACTCTGAGGAGAAAAGCAGATGTTTAGCACAATCCACATTGTTTATCCAGACAGTTCAGGCATCAGTTCAGTTCAGTTACTCAATTGTATCCAACTCTTTGTGATCCCATGGACTGCAGCACACTAGGCTTCCCTATCCATCACCAACTCCCGGAGCTTACTCAAACTCATGTCCATTGAATCAGTGATACCATCCAACCATCTGTTCCTTTCGTCCCCTTCTCCTCCCACCTTCAATCTTTCCTAGCATCAGCGTCTTTTCAAATGAGTCAGCTCTTTGCATCAGGTGGCCAGAGTATAGGAGTTTCAGCTTTAGCGACAGTCCTTCCAATGAATATTCAGGACTGATTTCCTTTAGGATGGACTGGCTCGATTTCCTTGCAGTCCAAGGTGCTCTCAAGATTCTTCTCCAACACTACAGTTCAAAAGCATCAATTCTTTGGTGCTCAGTTTTCTTTATAGTCCAACTCTTCATATCCATACATGATGACTAGAAAGACCATAGCTTTGACTAGATGTACCTTTATTGGCAAAGTGATGTCCCTGCTGTTTAATATGCTGTCTAGGTTGGTCATAACTTTTCTTCCAAGGAGCAGGCATCTTTTAATTTCATGGCTGCTACCATCTGCAGTTCAGGCATGGTGAACTGTTCTTATTAGGGAATGATGGGAACCTTCCAGAAGTCATAGTTTGCAGATGTCAACCAAGGGCTTCCCTTGTCAGCAGCCCTTTCTGTTTATTTCTTTGGCTCCACTGGGTGTTTTGTTGCTTTACAGGGGCTTTCTTGAGTTGCGACAAGCACAGGCTACTCTTGGTTGCGGTACACAGGCTTCTCATTGTGGTGGCTTCTCTTGTTGCAGAGCACAGGCCCTAAGCATGTGGGCTTCAGTAGTTGTCGCACACAGGCTCAGTAGTTGTCACTCTTGGGCTCTAGAGCTCAAGCTCAGTAGTTGTGGTGCATGGGCTTAGAGGCTTTGCAGCATGTGGAATCTTCCTGGACCAGGGATCAAACACATATTCCCTGCACTAGCGGCCGAATTCTTATCCACTGTGCCATTAGGGAAGTCTCCAGCAGCCCTTTCAAAGATAACAGTCCCAGGTGTGCTTTGAACTCTTGTGCATAGTATCTTACAGGTATGGGCTTCTACTATCTGTGTTCTAGGAAAATAACCAGATTGTCAGTAGATCTGCTTGTTTCTGCCTTACATGCATTTTGTAAGGGACTATTTTTAAGGTAGTCAAATAAAAGAGCCTTCACAGGGCAATAGAAATGACTTATGCTTTTAAGAGTTTTTGAAGTTTTTACCTTTTGTACAAGTTTACCACTCATGTATAATAATCATACACTAATTCAGATTTCCTTAGTTTGATGTTAAAGATTGTAATTTTAAAAATAATTGTTGACAAGCTATAATATAATATGTCCATGGTTAGTCTAATTTTAGGTTAAACAAATCTTGGTTAAATTTTTGCCTTTCCCGCCCACTGTTTTGTGACCTTGAAATTACTACTTTCCCAACCTTTACTCAGCTGTGAAATGGAAATATAGGGTTATTGTGAGGAATAGTGAAATAAGGTCTGTGAATACTTGGCAGAGTATGTGGCTCAAAGTAGGTTCTCAATAAACAATAGGTGCAGTTACTGTTGAGGGATGTTAAGTGGTGGGTGATGTGGTTTGATTGTGACCTTTGGTTCTTTCACCTGATACCCTGTTTTTTTTCCAGATTATATAAGTAATATATATATATATTATATAGTAATATATTTACTGTATATTGTGTAATAATTCTCAAATGTATTTTTATCTCTGTATTTGAATGCATTTACACACATGTACATGTATGTAGTTTCTCACACGCATACATAAAACACCCCCATTACTTTTATCTGCTGGGGAAGACCAGAAATTATTATAACTTCATGCTTTGTACCTAATAGTAAAGGGGTTCTAGAACATTAGTGAGGAAGAATGGGATAGTGGGTATTGTCTTGGCAACTGCTTATGCAATATAGAAATATACAATAATTCATTTAAGCTTTACCCATTGATGAATTAATATTGAAGCCTTAGTCTTACATCTGTTAATATAATAATATTTCACCACAGTTGTTTTGACCAGTTGTGAAGGATATTTATCCCTCGTCTTTCAGAACTGAAATGTCAGGATGGCAGTCTGTGTTTTAAATGCTGTGGGTGTTTTAAAAGTTCCCAGTTGGGCATGTACCATGGAATATGGCAATCTGTCAACATAGATTACTTACAAGAGTGCATGGAAGCAAGTAGAAGGGAAAAAGTGCAACAGGAGGTTTTGGTTTGTTTTGTTTTCCAAATGGAGGGTTGAAATGGATGGGAAGAGTTGAACAAAGTACTTAAAGAAAAAAAAGCAAATTGTTACAAGAAGGCTTTAAAGCATTGTTTCTCAGAGTTTGGTCTGTTGATAAGATTTCATTTACTTTCTCATTCAGGGGCACTTGACAGTGAGAGGCTTTTACCCAAAGGGATGCTGAAACAACTGGCATAAACCTGGACATGTTTATGCTATTTTGTTTATTTATTTGTATTTATGCTGTCTTGTAGACTCATCTGCATCAGAATATCTTAGGGCTTTTATTAAAAATCTTGAGCCTTATCATATTTATAGAGGCTCATGTTTAATATTTTCTCAATTTGCTTATCCTCTAAATAAATCCTATTTTTTCTCTAATAACACCTCTTAATGTCCTGTGGAACTAGTTTTTGGGAGCAGCATGAAAAAGTGGTGTAGGGAAAGCAGCACTGATCATGGGAATGTGCTTAAAGACTGCTTTCTATTAATTGTATAATATGGGTTGTAGGAAGAGGATTATAGCTGTCATACTGCTATGAGAACCTAGAGAACTATATTCACATGCATTATTTTCTCAAGCATTTTCTTTTTCTGTGACTTGGTTAATTCTATTGCATTCTCCTTTAAAACCCCTGATGTGTTTGGTGCCAGACCAAATTCATGAGAAGGAATAAAATTGGCTTTCCAGTAATTAATGTTAAAATTAGGACATGTGTATGTGCTTAGTCGCTTCAGTCATATCCGACACTTTGTGACCGTGTAGACCATAGTCTGCCAGGTTCCTCTGTCCATGGGATTCTCCAGGCAAGAATACTGGAGTGGGGTGCCATGCCCTCCTCCAGGAGATCTTCCCGACTCAGGGATCAAACCTGCATCTCTTTTGTCTCCTGCATTGGCAGGTGGATTCTTTACCACTAGGGCCACCTGGGAAGCCTGTAAAGTGAGGACACTTGCTTAAAATGTTTTTGTCACTGCTGTTAACTAAGATAAATATGAATTTCTTTACCACTCACTTTAACTTTCAGCAAGCCTGTCTTTTATTGTTAAATGTACTTAGAGGAGAAATTTATTTTGTTTGAATGCTTTCAGAAGACTATATTGCTCTTGTATTTTTGTTGTTGTTAAATTGCTAAGTCATGTCTGACTCTTTGTGACCCCATGGACTGCAGCACGCCAGGCTTCTCTGTCCTNATATTTGAGCCCAAGTGCCTGGACGCGTTCCCAAACCTGAAAGACTTCATTTCTCGTTTTGAGGTGATTCTCTTGAACCCCTTGTATTTACATCTTTCTTCTCTCTCTTATTTTCCCTGATTTCCTAGTTGGAACTACAATGAAGAATAGCGTTTATGGAGAATTTTGTTTACCAGAATCTCTCCTCAGTTACTGACGTGTATTGTGTCACATTTAATCTTTATAACATTCCTACATGTGGAACAATTATCCTCTCCATTTTACTGATAAGGAATTAAGCTGAAAGGATAAGTAATTTCTGAAGGTCACACAACCAGTACAGGCTGTGCTGGGCTCCCAGTCAGGCCGTCTGGCTTCTATGGGCAGCAGTCAGTGCCTCTCCCGTTTCCTGTACTGAAATGAAAAGCTCAGGTCCTTTTATTGTCTGGGTTCACAGTTCTGGAAAGTGTGTAGGAAGCAGAATATTCAGGAGATGGTATGCAGCTGGCATTAGTAGAATGGGACACAGTAGGATTGATATCAAGTACTAAAAACACAGACAATATATTCTCCTGAACTTCAAAGGGCTCTGCAGCAATTGAGCCTACACCTGTTGTTCGGAGATTGTCGGATCTGTAGTTGGTGCTGGGATTTGGGTACATGCAGAAGTGTCCTGTGCAAGGATTTCATCTTGACACATCTTATGGTGGGCAGTTCCTTTACTCATCTCCAGTCCCTTTTTGCTTCCTGTTATCCCAGTTTCCAACTCAGAGATGCAATGGTACATCATTTTAAGTCACATTCACTGATCTGATCCTCTCCCCTGTATGAGACACTGTGTCAGGCACAAGTGGGATACAGAAGTCATGCAGTCCTGGCGCCCAGCCTCTTGGGCTCAGTGCAGCTGGGGAACTGTAGGAACCCTGAGCTGTGTGGTGTGGGTGGAGCCACCTTGGTTCTGGAGGAGCACAGCCTGACCTCACCTCCCAGCTCATCATTCACCCAACTGGAGAGCAACAGTGTCTGCTTTGTGACAGATATGGGAATTTGAA
>SJYV01044801.1:18292-33428 GCA_006410875.1 Neotragus pygmaeus | reverse complement strand
TAAAGAAATTTCAGAACCTTGGGGAGGGATCATTCTTTGCCATAATAAGTTGAATTCTCTTCATTTAGGCAGGTTACAGACACCAGAGAATTTTAAACAATGAACTGACCTAATTAGAGCTGTCCAATGCCAGTTATTCTGGCAGTGGGGTGGAAGATATATTTGAGAAGGGAGAGACTGGAGGAAGATAAAAACAGATGGTGTACAACTAAACACAATGAAAATTTCTTTGTACAAATATCAAGGAATAGTTTGTTTCTCTAAAGTTATATGAGAACTGAGAATTCAGTACTCAAGTTCTTTTTACAGTGGAATACACAAACATTTTTGTTTATATAACTTTTATGATGTTGATTCATTTTTATAGCAGGCTTGGAAAGACATCACTGTTTAGATTATAACAGCCAATGCTCAGTCAGAGAAGCAGAACCATGATGAGTGCTATGAGATCAGGGGTCTATTAAAGGAGTACTTATTTAGTGGATAAGTCATGTCTGACTCTTTGGGACGCAGTGGACTATAACCTGCCAGGCTCCCCTGTTCATGGGATTTCCCAAGCAAGAANGTCTGCCCCGGGGCTGTGTGGGGGGCCCAGGGTCTGCCCCGGGGCTGTGTGGGGGGCCCAGGGTCTGCCCTGGAGCTGTGTGGGGGCAGCTCATGCAGGCATTAAAGTACCAGGATCCGAACACAGCCCAGCTGTGCGGACTCTGAGGCGTGAGTGTGGTGCCCCCATAGGTAAAGTCAAGCCTGGTGCCTCCCCAGCCCCTGCAGGCTCCCCCGTCTAGTCTTTCACTCTGTGCCCATCTGGGAGTGTCCTGTCTGGGACCATGTTGGGACAGATCTTTACCTCGTGTCTTGGAGGTCTTTTCTGCTTCCTCGCTTTCTGGTGACATGGAAGGTGGGGGATGTATACCATCTAGAAGGCAGCAAGTGTGCTTATGCCCTTCTCCTATGCTGTGAGAAATAGGATGTGCTAATTGCCTTCTTTTGTCTCCTTTAGCCCCCTGATCGTTTGTCTTGTTTAGCCCCCTTTGCTTATTTCTCAACATCTGCAGTTTTAAAATGACCTTAGCAAATGTGATATAGAAACCAAACCCCAAAACCTCCGTGCGAGCACTCTGAACATGTGAGAACACCAGTGTTGGTTTCTTAGACTTCTGTTCCCTTGGTGAACTTTGGAGACCCCGAACTGCAGCTTCTGCTGTGTCATTAAAATGTGCAGAAAGTGGCTTATGGGTGATCTAAGAGGCTGTCCCTGCCTTCCGGACTTCAGCAGCACTTGAACCAACCCTGTGCCCAGCTCAAATCTGAAAAGCAAGGAAGATGTTGTCATCAGATCTATCCAGGGTGAACAATATTGGCATAGGTTAGATGGGATTAGTTTAAGCCATAGTACTGACAGGTACTTTCTTGGAATTGATTTGATT
The DNA here is from genome assembly GCA_006410875.1 of Neotragus pygmaeus. NCBI lineage: Eukaryota > Metazoa > Chordata > Mammalia > Artiodactyla > Bovidae > Neotragus > Neotragus pygmaeus. Next base: position 32,001 of record SJYV01044801.1, on the reverse strand, counting down.
ATTTTCTTCTCTTTAATTTTGCTGCAAACTTGGAGGGTGGGAGAGGGAACAACACCAGCTCTGAAGAACACAGTGTGATGCTGTGCTGGTGGTCATTGCTGAAAGGACTGTTCCGCCACTGGAAGAGCCCTTCTGAGCCAAGCTGGCATGTTCCCTTATCACCAGTGTTATTAAGTGTCATTAAAGAACAAAGACAATATAATTAGGAATTCTCCTCAAATCTGCCCACAGGATGAAAAATCTCTCTGGTTGCTCTGCGACCGGAAGTAGCTGAGGTGTCACATACGGGCGTTTAATTTCAGGTCTCTGGGTGCTTGTGAGGGCGGGTGGCAGTTCTCATTAGAGGCTGGAAGGTGCTTGTAGTATTCCTGGACACACTGGATTCCTTCAGGTCCTCAGAGAAGTCAAACCCAGGGCCTTGGAACTTCTACTTGCCTTTGGTTGGAGCTCTTCCCATGAATCCAGCAACAAAAATGGAGGCTGCAGGCGAGACCTACGCTCATAGCCCTGCCCAGGTCCCCTCCTGGTGGGTGAGGGTCCGTTTGGTCTGCGAATATGGTCTTTCCCTCCAGAGCCCACCTGTGTGGCTGTGAAGTCCAGGTCACTGCACTCAGTGGTCTGATTGCTGGTCTGTACCACCTTTGTCTCCTTCTTTACCAGACAGACCACCTTTTCCCTTCAGATTTGGCTTTATTTGTTGAAGAGTCTGAAAAAACTTGAGTCATCACATAACCTGATCTCTACCAAGTCCTTCCTTTCTTTTCTTGTCCAATGTGAAGGCTTCTTGAGCCTGGCTTAAAGTCAATAGACGTCAAGAGAAGATAACCAAGCTTCTGAAGGTGTGATGTCCCATTGCAGAATGACAGTGTAGGCTCCCTTCTCCAAGTCAGATGAACTGAGATGGGGCTAAGGAAGCTGTACAGGGTTGTGGGGGGTGGGGGGCGTGGAGGGAGAGAGAACAACTGTGGGAAGGTCCCTGTGTTTTTCAGATCCTGTAGTTTGCTGGATGCCCCCAAACCCCACCCTGAGGAGTGTCACTCCAGACTGGGCTGGAGTTTGAGAGCATCATGAGTTTTAAATTAACAGCAATTGAATAATGGAAGATGAGAGGTTGACTTACTGTGTTTGGCTTATAAGCCTTTCAGCCAAGATTATGTCTTAAATTTTGTGTCTGTTGCACATACGGAAATATCAGTAGTATTGAAAATACCCTAAGTTGTGTAGCGGAGAGTGGGAGTTACAGATTTTGCTGGCAGGAGAGCTGTGTCTGAGGGCTTGGGCACTGAGAAATTATCCTGGGGTGCAGAGGATAACAGGCCAGTTTGTGTTAGGTGAGCAAGTTCTGAGGGTTTTCAACACTGATACTCCCGTTTCCTTTTCAGTGAAAAACTGAGCTCATTTTAAACCTTCTTGTTATGCTTCATGTCATCTTTTCTTTAAAACTGAAGTACATGTGCCCAGCCCTTCCAGAAAGGATTTACGTCAGAGTTCTGATTTCCCCTCCTGTCTCCTCAATTCCATGTTCCCATGACCAGAACTTGTCGGACAGTGGGGAGGGTGGGCTTCCCCAAGTGCCCAGAGCCTGGTGGGGGCTCATAAACAAAGGGACCGGTGGAGGGGCCTCTAGGAGAGGAAACTCCCCCGATGAGGGGCGTCACCCAGATGGCGGGTGGAGACAAGATGGTCCTGGTCCATGGACAGCCCAGGCGAGACCCTGAGGTGGAGAACCTCCCTGGGCAAGGTGCCTGGGGCAGAGAGGGCGCCGGGGTCACGGTGAGAGCCAGATGGGGGAGGCAGGTACCCAGTGCTGTGTGTGGCGCACGGATGGACCTGGGGAAGAGTCTGGTCCAGAGGGGTCAGCTGTCCAGTGGCTTCGGGGCCCCCTGGGGTGCTGTGGGAACTGCGTGACTATTGCCTCAAAAAGGGGGCTGCAGTGGAGGATGGGTGGAGCTGGTGCTTTGTGAAGATCGGGGTGATGAGACCCGCCACCCCACCCCACGATAGGAAGAAATCTGCTGGTCCCCCTGAGTGAGCACCCTCAGGTGGGCCACCCCGTCAGCTCACGGCCACAAGTAGCCTCTTGGTGCCCTCTGCTGAGGCCAGAAGGGGAGCTAAGAGGTGAGGACACCCTCGGTGTCGGGAGGGAGACCTCAACTCCCCGCCCTTCATTCCTGTGGGCGCACAGCCTCCCGCTCCTGGGGCTCCCCTGTTCCTGGTAACTGGCTGTGGGTGTGTCCAGAATGTCTCCGGATCTCAAGACGGATGTTGATGTTTGCACAGCACAAGACCCAGGAAACGTACACCCCTCCCTCTGGGCTGGCAGCACCTCATCTGGGAAGGGGGCCAGGCGGAAGCTGCCCCAGAGTCCTCTCTGTGGCTCGCCCAGGCACCTGCTTTGGAGGCCTGTCTTAGTGCTTGATTTAAACTTCATTTTGAAAGTCGCGTGTGAAGAGAGTGGGTCATGGTCGTCTTTGCTGTGGGCATTCCTCACCGCAGCCACCCGCACCGTCTGCTCCTCAGTGCCCCCAGCCGGCTGCAGTGGGGGTCCTCGTGGCCGCCATGGGTGCTGCCTCCGAGGTGTGCAGCGTGGCGCATCTTCACAGGTGAAGACACGATGTCCCCGGGGTCCTGCTCTGAAAGCGTCGCCATGACCTCAGTGCCCCTGACCCCTGACAGCTTCTACGCCTGTGCTGGGAGCAGGAGAACAAGGGGGACCCAGCATCCGCCTCAGATACGACTTTTTCCATCTTCCCCAGAGTGTCTCATCTTTGCAGGGATGGTCACCGAGTCCTCCAGGGCTGCGGGGGTGGGGCTGTCACCTGCACTCATCACAGACAGGGTTCCATGTGCCACGTGGGGCCTCCACAGGGCCTTCCATCATTCCAGTGATAATGGGGCTCGGGGCTCCTCACTGGCCCCGACACTGGAGGTCAGTGCCTCGCTGCTCAGAGGGTCCCTCCACTGAGGACATGGAGCCCGGTGCCCCCGACTAGGGAAAGAAGGCGCCCAGTTGGTTCCTGTGTCCTGGGGTTGGAATCACTGGGTTCCAGTTTGTCTTCAGAAAGTCACCATTTCTTGGGTGGGAGGATGGAGAGCGAAGCAGAAACTGTTGGGAGCAGAGAAGGGGGTTCGCCAGGGTGTTTCTGGGCGTGTCTCCCTGACTGGCCAGAGTACCTGAGCTTTGGCCAGGAAGCCCCTTCCTTCCGGACTCCTCCTGCTCAAGTCCCAGCCTCCCCTCCTCTGGACCCCCTTTGCCCTCCGCTGGAGGGCTCCCCTACGGGCCCCACTCAGGACAGCCTTCTGGAGGTGGACAGGGCGCCCCGAGCTCGCCCGTCTCCCTGAGCCGATCAGGGTGGCTCAGCCCTGCCGTCCAGGGCCCCTGGGGCTCTGATTCGGGAGGAATTCTGCAGAGGACAGCACTACTTCTGCCTTCTTTCTCCTGGGCCCCAGGACACCAGCCCCTCGGTGGCCATGTGGCCCTGTTAGCAGCTCATAAGTGATGAGTGTATTTTGGGCACTCTTGTAATTTGTGATGAGTTTGCTATGCGTTTGTAGTCTGTTTCTAATCTGGCTCATCGGGAATTAGCTAACTTGTCTAGTGCTCAAAATAGATTATGTTACTAGGGTTTAAAGCCAAATTCTGACTGCAGATATGCTGTGAATTTTTCTATTTCTTAATTATTCTTTTCTCTCCTATAGCCTGTGTGCTATTTGGGGAGAAAACCCACAAATCTAAATCTTTTGGAGGAGACAGTGTCTCCCGAGTGTCTTTCGGGAGTGACCACACGCCTGGCTCCTCCCGTGGTACGTGTTCAGTCAGTGTCAGAGCATTAGCTCCGTAGGCTGCCGCAGCTGGGCCCCAGTGCAGGTATTCCCCCCTTGGCCCCCCCCCCTCCTGGAACTTTCTGAGTGGGCAGGACATAGCTGGTGTCATCCAGGTTGTGTGGAAGATCTGCGTGGCCTCGGTCTGCTCACTGGAAACGTGCAGAGGTTGCTCGACAGCCCTGAAGCCATTGGTGTCTCTGAAGCTCCTGGTTGGCTGACACCCACCACTGTGCGACTTCCTGGTCTTAATGCCTCCTGCATGTGAAAGCCTCCTGGATATCTGAAAAGCACTCTCACACCACCTTCTACTGCCATGCAGGTCTTACTGCTGTACGCTGAGCCTCTAATCCCTCCACAGCTTAGGGTTCTGAGGAGTTCTTCAGCACCTGCTCCACAGCCCCCTGTGCAGGCACTGCTTGCAGCTTCTGAGCTGGAGCCCTAGCCTTTTGTATGTGAGCCAAGCATCCACGCACAGCTCAGGCACAACTGCCTTGCTTGTGGAGTAAATTCAGTGGCCTCAGAGAAGCACTCACCACAGGCTCTGGCAACCAGAAAGCACTCATTAAATGCTTGTTTCTGGCTGCTACTGTGCATGAGCTGAGCGAAGGATGCGCTGTGCTGCAAGCCCGACTGGAACAGGTCTGGACAACCCGCTCTAGTGTTCTTGCCTGGAAAATCCCAGGGACGGGGCAGCCTGGTGGGCTGCCATCTATGGGGTCGCACAAAGTTGGACACGACTGAAGCGACTTAGCAGCAGCAGCAGCAGNTGCTGCAAGCCCGACTGGAACAGGTCTGGACAACCCGCTCTAGTGTTCTTGCCTGGAAAATCCCAGGGACGGGGCAGCCTGGTGGGCTGCCATCTATGGGGTCGCACAAAGTTGGACACGACTGAAGCGACTTAGCAGCAGCAGCAGCAGCAGCAGAAGCAGCAGCAGCAGCAGCAAAAAATGTTTTGAGTAGAATAAAGAACTACTGTTAGATTTTCTTTTCTTTCTGAATGTCACTAAAAATATTCTAGTGTCTGTTGTGATGGCCTCCTTTTGCCTTGGATGAGAGAGTAAGGGTACTCACCTGTTACCCTCCCGCCTTATAGAACGAATGCATATTAAATACAAAAATATAGAAGAACATCATAGGAAGCAGAAAGAACTAACATATAATCCATACTTCAAAAGCAGCACTGCTGTGGTTCCTTCTAAGCTTTATTTTCTTTATTTTAAAAATATCCTTGAGATAAAAACATGTACAGTTTTTTCCCTTGCTTTGAAAGTTTAAACACTGCGTCATAAATAAATTTTCATGATCTGAAAGCTTTTAGTAACAACGTGAAGTTGTGTCCCTATCTACCTAGCTGTTTATACTTCTCTATTGGTCATTTAATTTACAATGAATATCTTTGTACACAAACCTTGGCTGCATTTTTTACCATTTCCTTAAGAATAAATTCCAAAGAGCGGAATTACAGGGTCAGAGAGTTTGAACATTTCTGAGATAGATGTTGTCACCTTCTTTTCAGAAAGGTTGTATCAGTTCATACTTGGACCAGAAGACTCTCTTGTGCCTTTGCCACAATAAACATTAATATTTGCAAAGAAAATCTTTGTTCATCGTGTAGGTGGTAGTTGACATTGCCATTTTCAGTTCTTTAATTCTGCTGAATGGAACAGCTGCCCACTTATATTAACTGTTTTTCTCATGTCTTTGTATTTGCTGTTTACTAAATATTACAAATGACAATTATCTGTCTACTTCTGGGGGGGGAGTTAATATTTCGGCAGGTTTTTTTTGTCTTTTCTCTTTTTTTCTTTTTAAGTTAAGGAGACTTAAGTTTGTGTAGTTAAATTCTCATTCTCTTCTTTCTTGGTGTCTTCCATTGCTTTTAAGCTCAGAAATGCCTTCTCACCTAGAAATCAGATATAACTAATATTTACTTACACAGTGTTCTGATGTTTGGTTTGTTTACTTGGTTTCCACATTTAACTCTTCATCCACCTGAATTTGTTTGATAGCATGGGAAGGGGAGCTCTAAGTCGACCCCCCTCCAGTAGCTGCCCCGTTGTCCACAAACAGCAGCCAATTGCTCTATTTCAGGGCCTCTTTCTAATCTTTCCTCCCCGGTCCTCCCCTGCTGGTCTAGGGCCGGGTGGAGCATCCTGGGCTCGGTGGGGAGGACTGGTTTCCTTGACTCAGCCTCTTTTAAAGCCGGTGATGCTCTGTATTTACAGAGGTCTTCCCCCCGAGTCAGCTCATCTTGAGGCTTTGATCTTCAGACGGGCGCCAAGTCGTGGAGCCCAGGGGAGGTGGGGCCAGGCCACCTGCGTTTATCTGCTGCTTCTGCCTGAACTTTAGGCTCCTCCCCGTGGGCCCAGCTCGAGAAGTTCCAGTCCATTGTTGGTGTTGCCACTAGTTTAAAAAATCCCCGAGCAACGTGTCTCCATTTCTCTGCTTTTATTTAAGAACAGTGGGAATTTAAAAGCTTAATTGACTTGCGTCTGAGACAGGTGAAGTTCCTATCAGACACAATATTTGAGAGTATTTTGAACCATCTAGAAATGTTATATAATTTCACAACATTATAAAATATAAATTCCAGTCCAAGGTGTGAGGTGTGTAAGACGCACTGTCGTTTTGTTACCTCTAAGAGAAAGACCAGGAGAGGCTGTCCCACCGTCAGTCTTCAGGCTCGCCTCTGTCTCAGAGGGCTCGGCATGGGGACAGTCCTGCATCCAGGAGCAGGTTCTGCTGAGAGAGCCCCGAGGAGGGGCTGTCCCGGCTGCAGGTGTGGTGTGGGTGCTCATGAAGGACTGCTGAGAGGACGGTCCCATGAACCCAGGCTTTAGTCTCCAACACAGAATCTTCATGTTTGTGCAGGTTCCTGAGGCTCCTTTCTCTTGGTGATTCTACTTGGTGACGCTTGTTTGAGAGAAGAATCCATTCTCCTTTTCTTTACCTCACTTCCATTGTGCTGAGAGAACCTATGAATTCAACCCAGGAGCCTTCCACCTTTCTTTCTTGGAATTGTCAGGCACAGACTGCCTTCCCCTGAGAGGTGGTGTCGGCAGGTGGTGTCTCTCAGTGACCTCGATGACTTAGCCTTCATCCTGCCCCCTGCAGAGAACGGGGAGGGGATGTGAGGAGCCTCTGGAGCCTGGTGAGCTTGGGTGTGAATGTGAAATCTGTCTCTGCCGTTTGTTGCTTGAGGGATCTGAGATGAGTGCCATTTCTGACCCTCAGTTTACTGTAAAATGAGGATAAAAGATTTCCTCGGGAGCCTTGTCAGCATAGTGAAGTGAGCTGAAGTGTGTGAAGCCCTGGGTGTGCTGTGGACACCACACATCACTTTCCTTCTCACTGTCTCAAGCGTTTGGGGCGACCCGGGGGAGAGCAGGAGACGTAAGTCCCGCTGTTTTGACGGGGTATCAGGTAACTGCTGGTGACCCCGGATCAGAACGTGCCTGATCTGAACGTGCCACATCCGCTCCTTGTCTTACTGTTCAGGTGTCTGCAGGTGACCCTGCCACTGAGCTCTGAGGGAGGTGGGGTCCAGTCACACTCTCCCCATTTAGCCCAGCATCTCAGACATGCTGTGTCCCTACGGCTTGTGTGTCCCAAGTGCCTGCCTGGAGCGATTTCCAGTGTAGAGTGTGGCCTCCTGAGTGCCCCCTGACCCAGAGCCACAGCTCCCCCTCCCTGGGGGAGTATGTCCACCCCAAAGAGGGGGCTTCACGTCACAGACTTGGGGCCCTTCTCCTTGGGGAGGCCTGGGCACGGGAGTCCCTTGCAGATGACGGGCCAGTGTTCTGCACTGATGCTCTTCTTAGGCACCACTGGTGCGTATCCTCCCAGGATTGGCATGGAGGAGTGGGAGGAGCTTCCTGGTCGTGCCCTTTACAGGAAGCGAGAATGTCAGTGTCTGGTCCAAGTCATCCCGCAAGAGCGTGTGGAAACCACCCCGAGACCAAGCGCTTCTCCCCCACTCGGTTGCCCCCCCACCGCCTTCCCTGGCTTCTCACCGGTCCCCAGGGTGGCAGGAGCAGCAGCGGGGGGCTGGGGGTCCTTTCTGAGCTGAGATTCTTCCCTCCAGGTGGAAGTCTGTGCTGCCACCAGGGCTACTGCTCCCCACCTTCCCTGCTGGGGTGTAGCTCCCCGGGATCTGGGCGCCCCAGCGCTCCTGCTGGGAGCAGCGAGGCCAAACGCTTGTACAGAGGAGCTGCTGTCTGTCTCGCTGCTCCGGCCCGGCTGGAAGGCGGTGTAGCTGGGCCCCAGCTGTGCAGGGGTGGCCAGCATAGAAGAAGGATTTCCCTGGAGTCGGCCCAGTTCTGACTCATGCTGTGGTCAGGCGGGTGTCACCGCACACTGTCACCCAGAAGGTGCACTTAGGTGCTGAGGCTGGGATGCGGGCCTTGCACCTCCTCACCTGCTGCGCCTGGGGGGGTGCTTCCTGCTGACCCTCAGCTGGGCAGCCCACTGCCACCGTTCCAACAATCAGGAATGAATCACTGCTTCTCCCAAGGCTGAGGGGTATATGTGAATTACTTAATTTTTTGAAGAAAGGCCATTGCTTTCTAATTAAATTCTCCTGACTCTGGGTCTCTCCCTGGCTGGAGTGTCAGGAGCCCACTGCTTCAGACCCCGTGTCCTGACACAGCCAAGGGGATTTGCCAGCCCTCCTTGAGGTGTGCAACTCGCATTGCAGCCCGTTTAAACACACTAAAAGGAGAGAGAAAAATACAGGATTGACTCAGGATTGATGTTGTACAGGGTTCAACTTTTATTTTCTTTCATGAATGAAAATGGAACATTTTCTCCTTTGATTTCTGTTGATTTTATGGAGATGAATATTTCCTCCGAGTCCTTATAAACACACCATCATTGTTGTCCCCTGGTATTTTAATTGCGATTTGTTTTACAGGTGGTTTTACCTTATTCTAGTCCTTCACTCATCCCTTTTACCTTTTTTTCCTTGATCTTTGTTCAATGATGGCTTGATTGAAATCCCTTGCTTGTCACTGCTGACACCTTTCCTAAGTCCTCTGGCTACAGCCCCCCGCCCCACCCGCATGGTTCCATCAGATGTCAGTGGTGGGGATCCTGAGGGATGCCTCCTGGCATCCTGTCTCCAGGGACTGTGGTCTAATGAGACCAGCCCGGAGCCTCGGCCTCTAGTTTTCTCTCGCCATGGACTGCTGGTCCCTTCCCTGGTCCCTTTCCTCCCTGTGTGAGATGCGGATTCATCCCCGTCTCCATATATTTAAAGAACGAGATTCAGGTGAGGACACTGAGGTCTCTGCTGCTCCGGAAGAATCGTGAGTTAGCACTGGAGCCCGAGCACTGAGTGCTGTGCGTCTGACTCGTGATACGAGGTGTGTCCGCCTGTGTCAGTGCGCTGGCCTCTGAGCTGTACGGCCCTACAGAGAGACGCCTGGTCTATGGAGAGCCCGCCCCGCCCCAGCAGTGCTCACCCTCCTGCCCTGTGAGGGGAGGAGAGTGGGTTCTGTACACGGAGGAGACCCATGCCCTAGCCCCACTCTCTGGGTGGCCTGGAAGCAGGTGCGAAGATTCATTAGCATCCGAGAGAACTAGACAAACAAAGGACCATGGGTACGGCGGGCTTCCCTTTTCAGCAAAACAAGAGGATTTGCAGCGTGTTGTCTACAGGAAAGAGAGTAGAAGCCCTGCTCCCGGTGGGCTGGGGGCAGAGGCTCCTCCCTTTCCTCCGAGGAAAGCAGGCATTGGTGCTGCGGAACAGGCGTGCTTCCCAGCTGCTTGGCGCTGCTGCTGTGAGACCGTGCTGCACACCGGTGACCCTGCTGCTGTGAGACAAGCGTGCTGCACACCTGCTGACATCACTGACACTGTGAGGCAGGTGTGCGGTACACTTGCAGGCCATTTTCCCTGCCGTGCACAGGTGTGTGGACACCTGACCTGCAGGCAGTGCTTGTACTGCCCCGAGTGGCTGATTCTACCTGCATGCTGTCTTTCTGATAAGCTGGGACCTCGCTAACCCACCGGTCAGCCCAGAGCTGGTAGGATCATGAGAAAATGGACACCAACAAAAAGAGCAGTATAACAGGAGTTCTGTTTTTTGTTTTTTTAAATACAATTCTGGGGAAGAAAAAGCAAAGCGCTGAGCTCAGTAATTTGCCAGTGCATGGACTAGGGGGTAAAGACGGGATTCCGTTTGCTGTTGAAGGAAATCTGGTCCTGTTACTGCCTGTGAAGATTGCCCAGCTTCCTGGAGAATCATTTTGCTTTGGGGTTATAACTGGGAGTGGAGGTCCTTAAGCTGCAGGACGTCTTTCACTGTGCTGTGGGCTAGTTGTTCAGGTTGTGTTCACAGACTCAGGGTTGTGCAGCACTGGGAGGGAGAGCAAAGGTGAATTGGTCCAGCCTTCTCAGAGAGGCTGTGCTTGCCCAGATGTCTGTTTCCCTCCCCAGCCAGACTAGAGCCTGTGCCAGGGTGCCCTCCATGCAGGGCCTTGCCCTGCTCTCCAGGCCTTCCTTCTCCCATTGCTAAAGCTATGGGTTTCAGCACATGAAATAGTTTGTCCTTGCCTTGCCTGTGCCTCATGTTTGGGAACAGCTAAACAGTTAGCTGCTCCATGGTCCGTGCCAGGGATGTTTGGCAGAGAACTTGTGTTCAGTTTCTGCCCCTGCACCTCCCCGTCTTGGCCATAGTTTCCCTCCCCTCCACCATAGTTTGTGTCCTGCAGTGCCTGGGTGGACGTACCATGGTCTCTGGACCATGCCCACGGAGGGGCAGGGGTAGGAGGACACTGTGGCTTGTAAGGTCCCTTTGAAGCGTACTGCCTGTTGCTATAGAAATTCAGAATCCTAGCTGTGAGTGTTGCAGTGATGCTAGGAAGCTTGTCATTTCTGCAGGCTGCGTTTCCTGGGCTGGGTTGCTCCAGGTCCTGCTGCAGGAGGCTTTTTTTGCAAATGTATTACGGATTCATTCTTACCCCTCCTACACCTAATCTTGTCTGCGGTGTTTAAATACCTCTTGTTTAGGAACCTCCCCTCAGTGCCCTGTGCCCTGTTTGTTCTTCCAGGAGAGGCTTGTGTACGCCTTGTGGTGAGTGAATTGTCTAAGTCATTTAGTGTAACGTACAGTGAATGAGGTGGCTCTCAGATATATGTGTCTTTGTACAACCCACTTACACAGTATTTAAATTTACCCAAAGGATCTCCTGTCTGTTTACCGAATGGTGGTGTTAAAAGACAGAAAAATGAAGATATGTTTTCCTGGGTTGTAACAAGCTGTGTTCCTCTTTCTCTGGTTTTGTGTCATCCTGGAAAAATCTCAGCATTCATTCCTTGCAAATGTGTGTGTTTTGGAACAAACCACAAACTAAGCAAGAGTGTATAGCTATGTGGATACCAACATATGGTGGTAGAATGTCTTACCAACATTCCAGGTAATCTGTTCTTTGAAGGGGTTGTAAGTGGTGTGAATTAGGTCTGACAAGAAGAGAGGAGGAGCTGATTGATTTTGGAAACAGTGTGTCACGGAGTCTTGATGTTACAGCTGAAAGAAAAGACCTGCCCATCATGTAAGATAGCCTCTGCTCCGGGGCTACATACTGCGTTCAGCAGACCCTGGTTGTGCCCTTTATTTTTCCTTTAAAACATTTTTTTTGTTTGTTTTGATCAAATATCTATAACAAAATTTACCACCTTAACCTTTTGTAAGTGTACCATTGACATTAAAAACATTCACATTTTTGTCCAACCAGCACCACCATCCATCTCCAGAACTTTTTCATCTTTCCAAATTAAAACTTAGTCTCCATTAAGCATTCCCCCTCCCCCTTCAGCCCTGACGACCACCCTTCTGCTTTCTGTCTCTGTGAATTTGGCCAATTTGGTACCTCGTATTAATGGAACCGTATGGTGTTGGTACCTCATATTAAGGGAATCTTATAATATCCGTCCTTTTGTGACTGGCTTGTTTCACTGATCGTCATGTTCACAAGTTTATGCGTGTTATAGCAGGTGTCAGAACTTCCTCCCATTTTAAGTACTGAATAACATTCCATTGTGTGGCTGTGTCACATTTTGTTTTTTCTTTCCTCCATCAGAGGACACTTGTTGCTTCTGTCTTTAGGATGTTGTGACTAATACTGCTGTGAACTTGAGTATGCAGATCTCAGCTTTCAGTTCTTTCGAGTATATTCCAAGGAGAGGGGTTACTGGGTCATATGGCAATTCTACTTTTAACTTTTGAGGAACATCCATACTGTTTTCCACAGCAGCTGCACCATTTACATTCCCACCAGTGGTCTGCAGGGATCCCGATTTCTCCACATCATGACCAGCACTTGCTATTTTCTAGGGGTTTCGGTAGGCTGACTTTGCTTTTTGACCTTGGGTTGTGGAGGGAATTAAATGTCAATACATGTAAAGGGCTCAAGGCCTGGTCAGCACTCCAAAGCCTCGCTGAGCAGTTTGTGTTGAGTTTCAGCTTGTGGCCAGGGATGCCGAGCAGAGACCCTTGCCACCCCCGATGTACCTCCCTCAGGGCTGCCCACTGAGGGCCCATGGCTGCACTGCCATCAGTCCAGGGCCATGTCCTGATGGTGGGTGGAACACATCTTCTCTGTCTCACATGATGGGCATGTGATGGGCCCATCCCCATGGGGTGATGGGCTCTCTCTCCCTGTTTTTCTCAAGTGATTTCACAGGGTCTGTAAAGCGTTTTCACTTTTCTGTGAGTTACTTGTTTAGAACTTGGAGAATCACTGTACAGGGTGTTGGTGTCAATTGGTCCACCCAGAAAAGCCATGCACTGCTTAGTGAGAGATGGGACTGTGTTTTTGGACCAGGACGCCTAGCAGAGACCAGAGCCGGGGCGGCAGAGGCCTGTGAGGTGAGGGGAGACTGCAGACAGGCCGGTCTGTGGCTGGGAGCCATCCCCACTCTCTGCCAGGCAGCGTGGGGCCGGTCCGTCTCTGTCCCACACCTGTGGAAGTGCCAGGTGTTTCCAGAGGCAGCGCTGAGCACCCCAGCAGTCCTGCGGGGGAGCCTCGTGGCCGGGGTTCACGGCCAGGGTCTGGAGCCAGAGGTGCGTTTACATTCCGCCCCGGGCAGGAGCTGTCACCTCTCTGCGCCTCTGTCTTGCTGAGTGAAAGGACTGGCGCGTCCTGCCCATGGGGGTGTTGAGGCCCACCTGAGGGGGTTTAGCACAGGGAGTACCACGTGAGCAGGGGACCATGCTGTGGGTGAAGATGGTCTGACTTCTGCTGTGTCTGGGAGTCTGAAATTTAACTTCTTAAGCAGAGCCTGGCCTAGTCTGTTCAGTTCCTGAATAAAATACATTCGCTTATTTGCTGAACGCTCTCCGGGTACTTACTGCTCAGTGATTTCTCTCCCCTCTGCCTTTCCTGGGGGCCTGTGTACACTGGTTTTCATGGGCTTTCCAGAGCACTCACTCACCACTTATCCTTTCAGTGTCCGCAGTGGGGTCAGCCTGCGCGTGCACCGAGGAGGTGCTGTGTCCTGACGAGGCGCCCCCTCGCCACAGGCTCACAGCTGCCTGTGTGCCGTGGGTGCGCGGCTCCGGTGCTCCTGGCGCTGGGTCTGGAGGCAGGACCCCCAGGGCTCTCTGAGCAGTGGGCGCCGGGGGTCGGGGACTGGGAGAGGGGTGGCCAGGCCACTCTGCTCTGTCACCAGGGAGCCTTGTCACCTGGGTAAGGTCCCCACTCCGGCCCTGGGTTTCTGCGGCTGAGAGCTCCAGGGGAGAGGCCACTGCAGGCTCTGTAGCTGCCTTCTGGTTGTGATGGATTTGAGGGGCCCCCTGCCCGGGGGTGGCAGTGGGGTGTGGGGAGTGAGGATGAAGTGCACAGAACGGAGTTCAGGATGTGTGGGTGCGCGAGGAGAGCGGT
>SJYV01044801.1:0-13049 GCA_006410875.1 Neotragus pygmaeus | reverse complement strand
ACGCGCCGCCCCCCCCCCGCCCCCTCCGATTTCTGACTTCAGCCCTTCTGTTCGGCTGCTCTGGCTCTTCTCTGAGGCACAGGGGCTTCTCACTGCAGAGCACGGGCTCAGTGGTTGGAGCACACAGGTTTAGTTGCCCCGAGCCCTTCAGGATCTTAGCTCCCTAAAAGGATTGAACCTGCGTACCCTGCATTGCAAGGTATATGCGTAACCACTGGACCCCAAGGAAGTCCATGGCTTCAAGCTTCAAAGACAGAGATGCTGCCCAACAGAGATGGGTCGTTGGACAGCATGAAGGCCCCCCACCAGGAGAGAGAGCACGGGGAAGCTGGGTGCCCCGCATGCTCTGGGGGAGCCAGATGCTGTTGGGGGCCTTTCTTCTGGATGCCACAGGGGCATTCTTCAGCCCCGGACATTTCGGCACAGTCTCTGTGACTGTGGAATCCTCTTCTAAGTCTGTGAGCAGGGTAGTGGGTCCTGAAGCCCCACAGGACTGGCCAGGCCCTTGTCTAGCAGGCTTTGCTGTCCCCCCAACCCCACCCTGCTTGCTGCAGAGGCCTCATCCTGAAGATGCCCCCTCCCTCCAAGCCAGCGTTCAGTGCTCAGCCTTTTACAGGGGCTCCTATCTGATTCTCAGCCACCTGAATGCAAACGCTGCTGCTCTTTAACTAGACCTCATCTCTCCCGGTGGGTACAGTGCAGGACCTCATCTCTCCCGGGGGGAACAGTGCAGGACCTCCTAGGGTATAGGAGCATCGGTCACGGTGGCCACCAAGTCACCAGCTTACAAGGTGCTATTTCATTGGCTGCCTGCAGCATGTGCAATTTGGGTCTCGGGGAGGGAGGTTCCCCCTCCTCCCGGTGGTCCTGGACTCCTTTGGTGCTTGGGAATCTGCAGAAGGTTAAGGACTCTTGTATTAAGAGGAGCGAGGAAACCACTCGTGTCTGTGTGTGTGTGTGTGTCTTGCACAGTGTGTGTGTGTGTGTGTGTGTGTCTTGCACAGTGCGCTGCCTGAGTCAGCTTAATGAGGTAGGCAGTGGGCTTTGTTATTGTTTGGTTGTTTTATGTCTCAGCCATATAAATGTAAATAAACAAATAACATTGACTAATTCTGAGTTACAGCCACACACGCTTCACTCAGAATAGCGTAGTGGGGTGGAGCCCCCGGGACGCCTTGCGCCTCCTGAGGAGTTCCCTTCCGGATCAGCGGCTGCTGGCACAACCTCAGCTGAGCTTCTCTGGGGCCTTCGGGGCCGTTGATCCTGGCGTGCTGGGGCCTGTTCGGGCCCCCACCCTTGATTTACTCTGTAGAGACAGTTCGTGTCCCCCCAGTGCCCTCCCTGACTGTTCCCACGTGGAGTGTCAGTGCGCGGGTGGCAGCCCCAGGTGAGGGTGGCGGCCCCCCGGACCCCTGCAGGCTGCTCCATCCTGGGCTCTGGAGTTCCGGAGCTGGCCGCGCATTTGGTTATTTGCCACATGAATAGCTGCCCACCTCTCTGTGCCTCCATTTTTCTTTCCTCTTGATCTCACATGGAGCCCCACGAGAGGACACCCGGACATGACCTTGCAGGCCTATTTCATACATCTCCCAGAGGGCAGGTTTGCTTCCAGAAATTTGTGTTTGGATAAAACAATCAGAAACCCCCCCCTTTTTTTTTTCTTAATTTTGAACCTACTTCTGAAAGCTGTTTTAAGAAGATACACAAAAACAGCCTCAGGTTTCTTTGTCCTGATGCTTTGTTTTTGTCAGCAGTCTTCTTAGAAGTGAATGTCTCCACTGGAGTTTGAATTTGGGGTTGGGAGGGGATGTGCACCTTATTTTATTTGGGAAGTAAAGTGTCCTCTCCCCTGTGGATGACTCTTCTTATAGAGTCTCTTTTCCCTTTACTGCTGCTGCTGCTATCTGCTGCGTCGCTTCAGTCGTGTCCGACTCTGTGCGACCCCATAGACGGAAGCCCACCAGGCTCCCCCATCCCTGGGATTCTCCAGGCAAGAACACTGGAGTGGGGTGCCATTACAGTAGTTTCAAAGTTCTTCTGGAGTTTTCTCTTGTTTTGAGACTTTAAACTCCACTGACCGTCTTTCCAGGGTCCCTCTGTAGAGCTGCTGTGGTGTCTGGCCATACAAGAGAGGAGGTTCTGGGACATCAGCTTGCCCNTACAGTAGTTTCAAAGTTCTTCTGGAGTTTTCTCTTGTTTTGAGACTTTAAACTCCACTGACCGTCTTTCCAGGGTCCCTCTGTAGAGCTGCTGTGGTGTCTGGCCATACAAGAGAGGAGGTTCTGGGACATCAGCTTGCCCTTTCTGGGTGGCAGGAGGCACAGAGTTGCCTCTGCCATTCAGGCGGTCAGCCTCCTGACCTGGGGCTCTGCAGCTCGCCTCTGACTGCCGCTTGGGATGGAAGCCCGCTCTCCCCTGAGCACAGAGGAAACCATCTTTGCTTTTCCTTCCCTGGGGAATCTGTCCTCATGGCCTCAAAGGGACTCACGGAACCCCCAGGTGGGGCCACTGCTTGCAGCTCTGATACAGGCTGATGGCGCGGCAGTGCTGTGTGCCTCTGCTCAGCTTTCCTCTGGTTAGGTTACACTATCTGAGGTGCTTCTGGAAGCAGTGTATTGTTTCTCTTGTGCAGATATGTTCAGGATTTTATGTAGCCTCCTGGCCTGGACTTTGCTCTCTGTCAGCATAATGATTACAGCGCGGTTGGTGACCACCCCTGCCTTCTCTCTCTGCTCCTCCCATCGCTGGAGCTCAGGGGGCTCCAGGATGTCCCCCCCACGGGAACAGGCACTGAGGGCTGTGTCAGTAGAGCCTCACTTCTGCATCTCCTGTTCTGACGGCTGTTTTCATTCAAACACAGGTTGTGTGTGTGTGCATGCGTGTGCAGTCAACTCATGTCTGACTCTTTGCCACCCCATGGACTGTAGCCCACCAGGTTTCTCTGTCCATGGATTCTCCAGGCAAGAATACTAGAGTGGGTTGCCATTTCCTTCTCCAGGGGATCTTCTGACCCAGGGATTGAACCAACGTCTCTTGTGTCTCCTGAATTGGCAGGTGAAATCTTTACCACCTGAGCCACCGGGGAGCCCATATCCAGGTCAAAGAGAATAAAGGTGATAAAGAGTTTGATCGTCCATCCAGGTGCCTCCATGAAGCCAGGAACGATGGCCCTGCCAGAAATGTAAACTGCCTTCAGGGCACAGGATGCCATAGTGGAGGCAACTGGAAGTCCACGTTTCCGTAATGAAAGTACTAAGATGCTGACCCCTGTTCTCCGCAATGCCCCCCAGGAGGAGGACTTCCTGTTCTCTGATTAGCTCAGACTTCCTCCCCTGGCACATCCTCTCTGCTCAGCCAGGGTCCTCGTGGGCAGACCCGAGGATGGGCTGCATGGCTCCTGGAGCTCATCAAAAGTCTCAGCTCAGGGAGCAAAAAGATGACTCCCTACAGCTCAGACCAGTGACAGCTTCTGCCTCTTTGCCTCTGCTGTGGACTCCTGGTGTGTAAGTGGACAGGCTGGAACCTTGAACATGACTCTTACAAAGACGAGGGCAAGTCTCCAGTTTTAAATCTCAACCACTAAGTAGATAATGAAACTAACTTAAAAGTATTTTTAGAAAAGATGGAAAATACTAGCATATAACACATAGTGAATGTAGATGGTATTTTGTGAAACTTTATGTGTGCATATATATATTGCGGCTGCTGGTGCTAAGTCACATCAGTTGTGTCCGACTCTGTGCGACCCCATAGACAGCAGCTCGCCAGGCTCCCCCATCCCTGGGATTCTCCAGGCAAGAACACTGGAGTGGGTTGCCATTTCCTTCAATGCATGAAAGTGAAAAGTGAAAGTGAAGTCGCTCAGTAGTGTCCTACTCCTAGCAACCCCGTGGACTGCAGCCCAGCAGGCTCCTCTGTCCATGGGATTTTGCAGGTGAGAGTACTGGCGTGGGGCGCCATTGCCTTCTCTGACATATATGTTTTATATGAATTGTGTGCTGCCTCTCTGCATCAAATTTATCTCTTACAGTGGGTTTCAGCAAAAAAGCTTGGCAGCCGCCGGGCTGCTGGCATGTGAAGGAACCAGCTTATCCTGCTGTTAGTTGCTTGTGACGAGTGTCATGCTCCTTCCCAGCCTCTGTCCTCACACAGATGACCCCAAGACCTGCCTGTCTTCACGGGGCCGGGTCTGCCTCTTGGTCCCCGGCTCCCAGGTGCACTTGGAGGAGGACCCCTCCCCATCTGCCTTAGGGTCTCAGGCTCCGTTTCCTTCCTGTTACCTGTTCTGTTGCCATCTTCTGACTTCTGGCCTCTGGAAAATCACACCTGTCTTCCCATGCCTTAAGGGTTTTTGTCTATTGCTATCAGTAAAACTTAAAACTTGACTAAATGTATTCAGTCCTTTTAAATATATTTAGATGAGATAAATTTAAACGAACTGATTGAACCACATATGCCTGGTGCCATGCCTCAAACTGCAGATACTCACTGATGGTCTAGATTGTTTTTCTTACAGTCTTTCTGTAAAGAGTATTTCTGTATTCAGATTTGACAAATATCCTGAGACAGTAATTTATGAACCTCATCCTTGAACAACTTAGAGATTTTTCTGTCTGTGTTTTTTTAAATCACGGCCAGTACACTTTAATTCTCTGTTAGGGATAGAAATACCCATAATACTTTCTACATAGAAATAAGCTTTACAATGACCTTGGTGTAATTTACCCAGTCCTTTCAAAAAATAATTCATAGAGAATGTTCAATTTTGTCTGAGGACACCTCTAAGCCTTCTAATTCACCAGTCATCAGCCCCTCCTGCACCCTCCCAGCTCCCACCCCCGCTGTCTTTTCATAATTGTAGCCCAAAGGTCTCCGGTTGTGAAAAGTGTCTTTTGTCAGACACAGTGAGCTCGGCTGTCTGCTGCGCCCTGCTCCTCACTCTGAGATGGATTGCAGGCTTTGTCTTGGGCCCAGCCCTCCTATCAGGCCAGCAGCAGCGAGGGGGGCCGCAGGCCTGGGGCCTCCTATCATTCACTCACTTCCCTTTATCAGGGGCTGGTGGAATTGATACTCTCATAAAAACTACTGGTGCTCAGCCCTCTCACCAACTTTTATGCAGATTGATTGTGCAGGCCTGTCTGCCTGGGGGTCGGTCTCATAAAGACTCAGCAATGGTTTCTTTTTTCACCCATTATTTGGAGAGAATAATAAGTCTCTGTCAGATTAGTTTCTTGGAGGCTGGAAGCTTTCTGAAAAGTGCTTGCATAATCAGAGTGTCTGCTGAGCTGCTACCCAGAACTTATTCCTGTTGTGCAGTAAGAATGTATATTTTGCATGTTTTAAGTTTTTGACTGTTCTTCCCATTAGAAATCATACAGTTGCACATCCCGTGCTTGGTACTAAGCTGCGGCCCAAGTCACAGAGCCAGGTGATGAAGTTTTCCTCCAGATGGGACGCTTCCTTAATAGAGAGGGACCCCAAGCCCCTGCACACACTGGCCACTCCCACTTCCCCGGGAGGTTCAGGGCCCGTGACACCTTTTTAAGGAACAGTCTCGGGTCAGATGGTCCTTGGACAAATGGCCCAGGTCAGTGCTGAAGTCAAGGGTTGAATGCGAGGGGACGAGCCCTTCTTTCACATGCTCTGCTCCTGTGAACTGTCTGGGAGACAGTATTATGTGTCCCCTGACAAAAACAAAGATACGGGGTCTTAGCCCCAGGACCTCAGAATGTGACTTGTTTGTAGGGGGGTCTTTACAGAGGTAATCAAGTTACTGTGAGGTAATTAGGGAGGACCCTGCTCCATTAGGACTGGTGTCCTTATAAAAGGGGGACATACAGAAATACGGAGGGAAGACCACGTGAAGATGCAGGGAGGAGACGACCGTCGGCATGCCTGGGGGTGAGGCCTGCAGCAGCCCTTTCCGTGGCCTTCAGAAGGAGCAGGGCACTGCCCACAGCTTGACTTCGCACTTGTCCCTTCCAGAACTGAGATAATAAATTTCTGTGTTTAAGTCCCCTGGTCTGTGGCATGTTGTTATGGCAGCCCCAGCAAACACATTCAGGTAGCGTTTGTCAGTTTACCATAAATCAGCTTTATAGAGGGTTTTCCCATTGGGCATGCCCGTCCAAGACCCCTTGCAGTTGCGGTATTTCAACACTAGTACTTAAAAGGCTTTCTGTGACCCGCAGGATCTTTGCCAGGAAGGGCCTTGATTTGGGCCCCCAGGTAGGGCTGACCCTCTTCTCTGCAGTGAGTGCCTACTCCAGCTGAGGCGCGCAGCCTCTGCTGTCCTTCATCTGGCTTTCTGCAGAAGCATTTCCCCTTCTCCCGGAGTTCCTGCCTAAGAGTGTCACCACATGTACAGAGCAGGAAGCAGAGGGCAGTGCCCCCGGAGCTCAGCCTGAGGCTTGGGGGAGCTATGGTGAGAAGTCAGGCTCTCCTGCCGCCTCTGACCTCCAGGAGAGCGGCCACTGCCACCGTGCCCGTCACAGCTCACCTCTGGCTCCCAAACAGTGCTCCGGCCAGGCTGTCCATGGACCAGTAATTGGATACAGCCCCACCAGGAGCTTTGTTTAGGGCAGCCACTAACTCAGAAATCTAAAATAAAATTTAATTTATTCTGGGACCTTCAAAAACAGATTAGGAGTTGGGATATGTTGGGAGAGATCATTTAGTCCCTTTCCTCCAAGCCTTAGGATGGGTGAAGGGGCTGATGACCAAACAGGGTCTCAACCCTGGGGCTGGGGGGGCAGCGTAGGACCCTCAACATAGCACCCCAACACACACACACAGCCAGGCTGTGGGGGCCGCAGCACACAGCATCTAAAGACTGTTCCTGAGAGAGCATGGTTATAAACCGAAGCTGGGCTTCCCAAGTGAGCAGTCAGATAAAGGGACTCAAAGATAAAGAATCCCCCAACCTGATCAGAGGAGAGAGATTAGAGATGGGGCCTGGTCAGGAGAAGGCCCCGAAGGTTACAGACAAACGATGCCTCAGTGTGAGGAAGTTTGGTTGTACGGTCCAAGCAGGGGTGAGAGTGTTCCTTCAAAGGGTCGGGTTCCCTAGTGGCTCGCTAGAGAGAGGAGTAAACGGTTGAGACCGGTCAGGACTGCAGTGCATTGGCCTGTGGGGGTAGCCAGAGGGCCCTGGGAGGACCCGTGGTGGCCCCTGTGACGCAAGAGGGGAGGGTGGAGGTAAGGGAGACGGGGGCTTCCATGGGTGAGGATGGACAGAGAGGATGAGGCTTCTGTTTCTTTCAGTTGTGGGCTGGGGCGTGTGTTTGGGGTCCCTGCTCTCAAATGCCGATGGGAACAGTAAGTGGGCTTTGCTTTGGAGAGGTGACAGCATGGGGCTGGGCTTGGAGAAGGTGAGAGGCAGAGTCTAGAGAAGTGGATGTGGAGCGCAGCCCTGTGTCCTGCATCCTGGGGGAGGAGTGACCTGTGGGGAGAGCCCCAGCACACTCGTGCCCTCCCCACGGGTCACGTGAGGAGTCCCGGCACGCACGACAGGGCCCCCCGCGGGGCTGCTTTCCCGATCTCTAGGGACCAGGCCGAGGTCAGCTGTGTGGTCAGCACGACAGGGCTCCCAGCAGGGCTGCTTTCCCAATCTCCAGGGATGAGGCCGAGGTCAGCTGTGTGGTCAGCACTGGTTCTGGCTGTAGCCTTGCTTTCCACTGTCACCTTGGGACGTCTCATCCCTGGGAGGATGGTGATTGATTCGTTAACTCTTAAGAGGCTTTTATGTGTCTTTTGAGTTTAATATTAGTTTCTAAAACTCTTGATTCTTTCCATGTGTTGCCAACAGCTGTTTTATCCTAGACACTGGATATTTTATTACCATTTGTCATGGATCAGTTTATGAGGTTTCTGATGGGTGGGGCAGGGCTTTACCTTGACCCCAAACCTACCACCTTTTCTGCAGCTCAACTGCCGTAGCCGCCTGATGCCCCTGGGAGGGCGGATGAGCCTGTAGGTTGTGGGGCCCTGGGGAACAAATAGGTGGCGTTCCCTAGAGCACACCTTCACCCCTGGTTTCCACACACCTACATATTCTGATGCATTTCTGTCCGTGCCTGAAACGCACAAGGTGGAAAGGTAATGGTGGAGAGAGAGAGAGAGGAGCTCTGGCCCCAAGAAGAAGCATCTTGCTTAGGAGATAAGAAGCATGAGCTATTTTGAGAATACTTTGATTCTCTATCTAGAGATCAGTAAAATAGTTAAGGAACTGATGAAGTGCAAGAAAGGCCAGGCTGGGCTGTATTATGTTATGATTTGGAGAAACTGTTACATAGGAGGTCATGTATGAACCAGGGCCTGAAGGAACATGGAGACCCCATGAAGGGGTAAGAAAAGTCTTCGTGGGAGAGATCTGATTGGAAGCCGTGGATTTTGTAGTCTTTTGATCCTGGATCAAGGTCATTTCAGTGTCCTCATTTGAAAGCACCGATGGCACAGAGCTGAAGTCAGCCTTAATTGAGGAGTGTGTGAGCCGTCGAGCATGGTGCCCCGTGTGTACTGGGCATGCTTACAGCAGATAAGGAGACAGCATTATGGCGCACACACCTGTTAGGATGACTTAATAAAACCCCAAATGGTAACAGCACTACGGTGAGGATGCAGAGTGACCAGAGCTCACGCCTGCTGTGGGGATGCAAACCAGCACAGGGTGTGGAGGACAGCTGGCAGCTCTTAGAGTGAGACTTGCTCCCAGGCCACCCAGTAACCCCTTAGGTAATTATCTGAGGGAAATGGAAATCTATGTGCTCACAGAGTTCAGAACCTGTTAGTTGTGTTTGCCCCAAACTGGAAACTCCTTCCCTGGCCCTCCTCTGGGGAGTGGATGACCTAGCTCTGGGCGCCTGTATGTGCGATGTGGCAGCTGGCAGTGGACACAGCTCCCCTGCGGAGGGAGCTGTACACACAGAGGATCCCAGGCAGTCGTCAGAGAGGAGGAAGCGGGGTCAAAGGTCACACGCTGCCTCGTTCAGTCCATGTGACCTTCTAGAAAAGGCAGCGTTGCAGACAGAACACAGATCAAGGTTCCCTGGGAGTGGGGGTGAAGGTGCATGGGGGAGTTTTCTGGGTGATGAGCTGCTATGTCTTTCTGTGTTGATGGTTTCATGGCTGTGAACAATTGTCAGAACTCAGAGCTGTAGACTGGAGTGAATTTTATTGTTATCTATTTTATACCTTACTTTAAAAATGAAAAAAAAAAAAAAAATCTTGAGCCCAACCAAGGAAGTGAGAATGATCACGGTGTGTGTGGGAACCTGAGGGAGCAGACCTGAATGAGCGCTGAGGGTTCAGTAAGAGATCAGCTTGAGTGTGTGGGCTGGGGTCTAGCTGCAGCGGCATTGAAGGAGTGTTGTTGCCTGCCTGATGGGCTGGGAAACGGTGAGCCCTCGGGACTGCCTGGACAGTGGCGGGCAGGATAAGGGTGGCATTTTGTGTTGTGAGAGGATGGATAAGGGCCAGCACATTTCCCCCGCACGTGGACGAGGCCTGAACCCAGTGTATGTAGGAGGGAACCGGAGGGAGGCTTGACATGCGCTGATGTACGCTCGCTTCCTTAAACACACCAAAGAGCAGAAGTGGTCAGCTGGGGCCGCAGAGCCTTAACTCCTGATGGGCGGGCAGCCTGCCCTCCTGCAGAGGTTCCTATCACTCCTCCCTTGGCGTACATCACGGCAGATTGCCAGTGGACAGACTTGGGGTGCCCGTTCGCTTCTCTTCCTCAGGAGCTCTTGTGTTTTCTGTCATCTTCGCAGGTGAAGGTCTTGGACTATTAGCCTCCAAGTTAGTTGGACAAATGCTGTCTGGAGGGCTTGTCCATATGTCTGCACGATGCTGTGAGCCCCTGGTGTCAGAGTTTCTGAACAGCATCCCAGCCCCAGCTGTTCACGACTGCACAGCCAGACGGGGGTTTGTTTGTTCTGATGTCAGATGTTTGAAGTGGGTGAAGGGGCAGCCTTTGTATCT
Organism: Neotragus pygmaeus; assembly: GCA_006410875.1. Classification (NCBI taxonomy): domain Eukaryota; kingdom Metazoa; phylum Chordata; class Mammalia; order Artiodactyla; family Bovidae; genus Neotragus; species Neotragus pygmaeus. The sequence continues at coordinate 3,068 of SJYV01044801.1, read as the reverse complement.
GGTGAGGCTCCAGCACTGCTTTTAGCAGAGCCGAGGAGGAACAGTTGAAATAGAGCTCCGCGTGAAGCACCCCTCCTGACCCGCAGTCGGTCACCTCTGGTTTGTGGAGGCCCAGGCCTGGGAGCGCACCGTCCGCCCTGCAGTTGGTCACTGTGGATGTGCTCTGTTACCTACCACAGGAACCTTCTTTTCTCCTACTTCCTCCGCAGGAACGTGTGTCACGTAATGAAAGTTGCTCAGTCGTGTCCGACTCTTTGCAATCCCGTGGACTGTAGTCCATGGAATTCTCCAAGTCAGAATACTGGGCTAGGGTAGCCTTTCCTTTCTCCAGGGGATCTTCCTAACCCAGGGATCGAACCCAGGTCTCCAGCATTGCAGGCAGATTCTTTACCAGCTGAGCCACCAGGGAAGCCCATGATGTCGCATAAGTTTCCTTAAATGTGCCTGTGATGCTAAGTCCCTTGATTGCTTTTCTCTCAAAATGTTCAGTGTTCCCTTCAGTTTAAGAAGGGTCTCAAAACCCTCAACGTGAGGTCAACCGGAGAATTTCGCATAACTCCCAGTCTTTATTTGGATCCCTGCTTTGCCTTTCCCCCTGGTCTGAAGAAGACACTGCAAACTAGTCTCGTTGGGCAGCAGGTGTGCCCGACTTTTCTCGGTGGGGAGGGAAAGGTTCTTTGCTCATGTTTGGCCCCAGGGTTGCACGCCGCCCAGAACGCCACATGGAGTCTGCAAGGACCCTTGGGTGTATCTGGCCTCTGGGTGCCAGGTCGCGTAGACCCTCTTGGTTGTGACTGGGTGGGCGGCCCCCTGACCTGTGGTGAGGTCTGGGTAGGGGGAAGGCTGTCTGTCGTGGACAGGCCAGCTGAGCCCCGGTCAGCGCAGAGGTACACAGCCCACCCTGCTCCTCCAGAGTGCCGCCTCTAGCCACAGTGGCCCTGCTGGTTCTCAGTCCCTCTCTCACTGGGGACTTGCAGGACTGAGACCCTGCTGGGGAATTGCAGTCCTGGAGCCTCACCAGCTTTCCCAGGGCCCTGGCCCTGCTTGCCAGAGTGTGCTCCCAGCATGGAGGACTTGGTGGGTGGGCTTACCATCCTTGCCTTTTGACCTGAAATGATACTGGGAGTTTTGAGGCGGCAGGTGGGCAAGGAGGCTGTGTTCTCAATCCAGGAGCTGTCCCACCCAGTTGCTCCCTGTCTAGTTCATGGGCCAGGTCTGGTCTCTGCACCCTCATCAGACCTTCCCCTCCGCCTCCCCAGGAGGAGCACAGTCCTCCCCTAACAGCCCTGTCTCACACTCCCTCTCCCCTGTCCTCCCTGCTACGACTTCTCCAGCCCATCTTTCAGCCACAGCACAGTGATAACACCATTAGTGTCGAGATTGTACTTGATCCTAATGTACTTGCCTACCTAATGGTGGTACCTTCCTTGCATGTGTCTGGCCCTGTACCAGGAGCCCACAGAGATTCTGTGCAGTGACCATTAACCACTGTCCCCAGGGAGGGCACAGACGTGCCAGGGATCACACAGCATGTGTCCAACCTGTTGAGGGTGGGACCTGATGGTGTACAATTATCTCTTCATGTCTACCTCCTGGGAAAGGACCTGGCCTAAAAGTAAACATTCAAACAAATACCTGTTAAATGAATAAATCGGTTATATCAGGAATGGCTTCTAAAACTCAAAAGGTCTCTCACTTTTATCTTTCTCTCTTTTTTTTTTGTACAGGCTCCCTCAGACCCTTTTATTCTTTCTGAGGGAATATAATATTCACAGTGCAGGCTGTTGCTCCAGCTGTGTGGCTGACACTGGTTTTGCTTCCTTTGGAACCCTTTGCCTGAATTGTCCTTGCATATCTTACCCCAAGGTGTTGTGGGCAGCTACCATACAGCAGCAGCTTCCTGAGGCCTTGGAGCTGTTGGAAATTTCTTGTGGGGGTCCGTTCTGCATCCGTGTTTCCCTTATCTGCTGCTGCTGAGCCCACCATCCTGAAACGGTGGTTTCTCACTTCCTGCAGCTCTCGGGTCGACTGGGCTCTCTGCGGGTTGTGTGTATTCATTCAGTCAAGTGACAGCTGGGCTGCCGGCTGGCCAAGCTGGCCCCACCTGCCCGCCCCAGGCCTTGATGGTTGCTTTCTGGGGCGCCTTGGCTTTCCAGGACCCGGGCCTGCTTCCTTACGCGTGCGGGCCATAGGGCCGAGTTCGGAGGGGGGAGCCAGAGAACAGGATGACGAGCCTATTTTGGACTCTGGGTTGCTGCCGCCCAGCGAGCTACAGTAAGTCCCAGGGCCAGGGTCCAGGCGGCTTGGGGCCGTGCACTCCAGCACCTGGAGAGGAGCAGCAAAGAAATGCAGACACTTTAATCCACCACCACCCGTGACTCCACATCCATTCCTTTCATGACAGGTTTTAGGATTTGCCACCAGAAGTGCAGTCTGTGTTTAGGGACTTAGGGCTTCACGAGGGATAGGAGTCTCTGATCTGATCATGTCCTGTTTGCCTTGGGCAGATTCCTCACCTTTGACCACTTCTCATCCCATCACAATTCTTCTTTATGTTACTTTGTTTACTTTTGTCTTTGGAAAGCTCAAGATGAGAATTCAAATGTGCCTCCTCATTTCCATCAGTCTTGATGTTGCGTTTGTTTGGTGTTTCTGTTTAGATTTTTTATTTTAAGCCACCCACTCCCTTTTGTAAGATATGAGGTATAAACTTTTGGAGATGCTCACCAGCAGAATTTCTTTAAAAACAGACCCTGGCGCTCCCCAGTCATGGGTTTTGTTGGCGGGATCCGGGCTTACAGGGCTGTTTCCTAGGCCTCTGTGCACATGAGTCAGAGTGTATCTGCATGTTCTGCTTGATTTGCTTCGAGTAAATGCTTCTGTGTTTCACACTCATGTAAGGCCCACTGACTTCTAATGAGTTCTTTCTGGCGCTTAATTCATCTGGCCCACCACATCCTCATTGGAGAAGACAATGGCACCCCACTCCAGTACTCTTGCTTGGAAAATCCCATGGACAGAGGAGCTTGGTGGACTGCAGTCGATGGGGTGGCTAAGAGTCGGACACG